>VXBI01001500.1:441366-560924 GCA_013397375.1 Toxostoma redivivum
CCGAGCGCAGGTGAGCGGCAGCCGGGGGCACGGCCACCCCCGAGAATGGACCCCCCCACACCGCGTCCGCGGGGCTGCGAGCCCCTCGGCAGACAGCGACAGGTGGGGGGGACAGGCTGAGGGGACAGTGCACGGGCAGCGTCCCGGCGGCGGCGCAGGGGACGCGGGTGGGATCCGGGATCCGCGTGGTCGGTGCGGGTGGGCTCGGGCAGCGCCGCATCCCCCGAGCTGCGGGAGCCGCCGCCGCGCCGCGGCCGGGGATGCGCACCCGGCAGCTGCAGCTCCGGAGGTGATGATTTTACCGAGCTCAAAAATAAATGGGGGGAAAAAAATTCTTTCTGCAAGCTGGGATTTTGAGCAGTTTGACCATCGTGCCAGGCATCTCTCGCGTTTTTCTCGAGGGGGCAGAGAAGAAGGTAAGAAGTGCGGTGAGCTCCGTGCAGGTTTGTCACGGTTTCCTAGCGCTCCTTGCTGCCCTTGGGATCAGCCTGGGCTGCTCAAAGTTTGTGTTTTCCCGTGGGTCGGTGCCTTGGCCGGAGCTGTCCTGCCCTGGCCGTGTGTCGGAGCGCGCCCCTGGCAGCCAGGCTGGCATTAGAGGGGCTGAGCTTCCTTTCCTCTCTGCTCACCTTGGCTCCCGAGGGACAATAACCTGCAGCTCCCAATGGCCTGTGTGCTGTGAACAAGGAAAACTGCTGATCCTGCAAAGATATCACTTTCTTCAGGTGCTCTGATGAAGGTAAAATTACCATTCTGTTGTAGCTGAAACTTAATGGAAAAGGTTTTGTTTAATAGGAAACTGTTGCTTTTCTGTTTACAGTAATCTGCAATTCCACATTAAGCTTCCCATCATGTGTTAACTTCCTTTCTGTAAGGCATCTCTGGCAGATGTTCAGTTTTTTCTGGAGTTTGACATGGGATGGCTTTGAAGTGCTGCTTTCGAAAAGGCAAGCAGAGAGCTGCTATCTCAGTTGCTTGAAGAGAAAAACCAAAGCCAGCATGCTGGGGCCGTGCTCCAGCACATCCTGTGCATGATTCGCTATGTGAGCCCTGTGCTTGGGCTGGGGTGCCTGGTGTGAGTGGGATTTAACTCCGGGCAAAGCAATAAGTTTGCTTTCCTGCGCTTGCTCCCTTGGCTTTTGCATAGAAAAGGTCAGATCTTAGCAACCAGGAGCGTAAGCACCAGGCTCTTATCATTCCAGCAAGGAGTTCAGGCATGTCATGGTTTGATATGGTCTGAAGGCTGGGCTTTAAGTCACAGTAGGTGCCAGGCCACCCGGTCCCAGCAGATTTCTTTCCTTGAGGGAAGCTGTGTTCGCTGTCGTGAAGTGCCTTGTGTCTCCAGCTGTTTCTCCTTGAGTTTGGGATGGCTCTTGTGGGTTGGAGTAGGGTTTGTGTGAGTGCTCCCAGGACAGCTCCTGGCTCAGAGAAGGTGGGCAGAGCTGCCCATCCAGGTGCTTCTCCTGCAAGGGGACCTCCCCTGTCCTGGCATTGTCTCAGGGAGCAGTGAGCTTCTCCATCACTCCACACAGCCAGAAAGTGCTTGTACTTCAGCCATGGCTTTCAAAGCCTGTGCTGCTGCTTTGTGCTCTCTGATTAATGTGTTCGTTAAACCATAAATTTCTTTGCCTGATACAATTAATTGTCCTTGCACTAGCTAGGCTTTCAAGGTCCAGCTTTTCTTTTGCTGGGAAGGGGTTGTGGGATTTCCCTTCCCCTACTGGGCTCTGGTGGGGTGGCTGCAGTAGGAATGTCCTCAGCCTGCAGCAGAGGGGATGTCTGGAAGGATGGTGTCACAGTGTTCTCTTTGCTGGAGCAGGAAGTGTTATTTAGGCAGTGGTCACAACAAAAACTTAGGTGGTTTAGACCTTGTTTGGGTGTGAAGAGGTGGCACTGTGCTGTGTCACTGTCCTTCAGCCAAAGCTCTGCTTGCAGAGTAGAGCATTTCTTTTTGCTTATATTTGTTCCCTGAAGTTACTGAAGGATGTATTAACCCTGCATTTATGCCACTTTCTGATGAACTACGGAAAGAACTGTTCTGTCTGAAAGCCAAATCTTCTCTTCAATGTCAGTGCTGACCTTAGAAGAGCCTTTATAGGGTCACTGCTACCTAAGGACAGGGGAAGGAGAAACTTCTTTTGTGAGAGGCTTCAGGAAAAGGCTGAGGTTGCTAGATGGCTTCTAGCAGGTTGGCTTTGGTTTCCAGAGGAGGTATCTGCCTGGCCAAGGGGCAGAGAGGATAAATCCAGGCACACCAAGCTAGTGGAGAAGGGATGTGTGTTGGTGAAGAACTTGGTGTGAGGATTTTGTCAGTGCTGGAGCTGTGGAAGGCAGTTTGGTAGGATCTGAAATCAGTATGTGCAATTAGTCTGCCTTGGGAAGATGCCTGGAGAGAAGATACCCTTCAGTGCCCCAAAGCACAGGTGGATGATGGGCAGGTGCACTGTTGATGGGTCGGTTCAGCTGCTCAAAGCCCTGACAAATGCTGGGTGTAGGGGAGGCAGGTTCTGCCTACATGGCAGATCTCCCTTGGTTCAGGGCCCTGTGGGGACGGGGAATTAAACAACACAAGCAGGTGAAAGGGAAATGGTTTGTGTGAAGCCAGCAGAGCCCAGCTTTGGGCAGCATCAGGCTATAGTAGGAGCTGTCCTGGGTGGGGAAGCAGGATTTTTGAGTGGGTTTTTTACCTCTGACTTGGGGTGGGGAGAGACTTCTGCACTACATCTTGCAGATGCTTTCTTCTGCTCAGCCCTGCCACTGCTGCAGCTTGGCAGGTGGAGAGGGAGGCTCAGGAAGCTGAGCCATCCCTTTGCTGGCAAAGAGCAAGGAAATAAGTTACCCCTTCATCTTTGAGATGAAAGCAAGGCCTGAGCTGTCACCTTAAAAGCCAAGTACAGAGTTGGTATGAGGTAAAATGTTACTGACTTGTGTCTTCAAGTGTAGCAAAGCGACCCCTCTGAGGACAACCAGGTATTCAGTAACCCTTGTGAAAATTCTTATGACTTTGTCTTCATGGTTGCTCCTCTGATTTTCGCGGGATTTTTTCCTTATTTTTTTTTGGGGGGGGGGGGGGAAGGGGGTGTAGCACAGAGTATCACTTGCTTTAAGAAGTGCATGGAAGAAGATGAACCAGTCACCAAAAATACATGGTTGAAAAAGGAACGTGTCTGGCTGGCTGTGGGAATGATTGAAGTGTGTAAAGCAATTGTTGACATAATGCAATAATCAAGGCAGGTCTGAAGATTGGTTAGGGATATTTGTGATGGATAAAGTATCAGGTACAGCTGATAAACGAATGATACCAAAAAATGCCATTTGGTCGAGCATGTTGTTGTCATTAAGACAGTGGTTGAGCTTAGCATAGTTGGAGAAAAGTGTCTGAAAGCTTCTGAAGAGAGCAGATCCTAATAACTGATAAACTGGAGAAGGATACTAATCAGAAAGATTATATGGTGGGAAGGAGCTACAGTGATTTTCATCCATATGTGGGAGGGTGGCTGTTGATTTGTGCTGGTGGGTGAGGTGTGAGTACATGTGTTCCAGCCCTTCAGAGACAGGGATGTTTCTCAGGCTGTGTATTTGGCCACAGGTGGTGACTTTATAGATTGAGTCCTTCATCACAGAAAAAGATTTTATAGAGTGCATCATTGATGCTGAGGTGCAGTCAAGGACTGCAGAACTTGCAGTTCTAACTTGCTTAGGAATTTGCAGCCTGGATTTGTTGGTTGCTTTTTCTACTGGTTTAAGATTTTAGAAAGATTTTTATGTTTCATTGCACTCTTCAGTTTTATTATCTATTATATATATTCGTAACTATTTTATATATTCGATATTCACTTTATTTTATATTTTTTGGCACAAGTGATAGAGGGAGAAGCACAAATGTCATATCTGTCAAGTATCTGACACTGGAGAAATTTTGTTTGTTGTTTTCAGGTGCTGGTGTCCCTGGATAGGCAAGTTCTCCTGTGAGCCCAAACCCTTTTGAGGACTCAGCTTCTTGGTGGGCTGAGGCTGGCAGCTGGAAGGGAGGGCTGGGAGCTCATATCCCACAAAGCTGCTGTTTTAGGGAGTAAACCTGGCCAAGTATGAACCCTTGTATTTTATTTCTTGGTGGCACCCACTGCATGAGCTGAGTCATGCTTTGTGCATAAGGTGTGGTTTGTTGAGGACTTGTTTCTTTTGGGTTGCTGCCCTGGGAAGGCATTATTTTTGGGTGAGTACTGCTGAAATAGTTATAGTTCTTTTTGTTAGAATCCGTGTGGGATTAATTTAGGCTGCTTGTGTGTGGGGTGATTTCTGTGTTTCTGCAGAGTGGGGCTGTGAAATGTTGTGATGAATTCTTCAGTATTGTTCAGAGAATTGATGGTGGAGTTGTTAGCTAGTTAACAGTGACTGCTCTAATTATTCTGGTGTGAGTGTAAACAGCAAGGCTGTGATGTGCTGGAGCAGCACTTGAATATGTGTCTTTCTAAGATGCAGACATGCTTCTCCTTTTTCCTGTTCTGTGCTGTACTCTCTGTGTGTGCCTTGGCCAAGCAGAAAAGCCATGGAAGTCCAGCTTTCCTCTCTGTTGGTACTGGTGCCAAGTGGCAACTGCTTCCCTGAGGGCAGTGGAGCCAAATTCATGGCCTCACTTTTTTTGCTGCCTTCAATTCCCTGTCTCCAGTGGTTTCCACTCCCTCACAGCAGTATGAGTGAGGACTATGTCCCATTCTTTTTAGAGCTGGGATGTTGGTGGGAGTCATTTCTGCAGAGCAGAGATGGAGCAGAAGGGCCTGCATTTAGCACAGAGCTCTGTGCCAAGGTGGAAGAGAGCAGATCCCTGAAGCCTGCAGTTCCTGTGCAATATCCCATTAATATTTTTGGGGTGTGCTGGTTGTTTTTCTCAGCCAAATGACACTGTGATTTTGTGACCTTGTGAGGACAGAGCATTAGGTGCTGGGGAAACCCAGGCTAAATAACATTTTCTGAGGATGTGTTAATGTTGTATTTGTGACTGACTGGGATTGAGGTGAGAGTGTGAATCAGTGGTACCAAGGGATGTGAGATCATCCTGCCCTGGTGACCTGGACTGTAGTGCCTGTGTGTGACAGCTCAGTGCTGTGCTGGAGCAGAGCTCCCACTCAGGTGCTGCTGTTCTCCTCCTGGTGTTCCTCAGCTGTGCCTCTGCTGCAGATTGGGCACAATCTTGTCTTGCAGTCTTGTGAATGCAGCAGAGCTTGGACCACCCACTCTGTAGTTTGTCTTGATTTTGCTTTGCTTTTGTAGACTGTATTTATTAACTCAAAGACTATTTTGCTGTCATGAGACTTTATCATGGGTACCTGTCTCTTCTTCCACTCTCCCTCTCCAGGCAGTAGTTCAGATTTCCATTCTACAGAACAGAAGTGAGTCCTAAACCCCCAAAAAAGCTGCTGAGGATGGATTTGCTGTACACAAATAACATGGGCACAGCTCTCTGAAGCCCATGTTGGAGGCTGTCACATCTACAGTAGACAAAGCTGAAGGAATTGGGCAGCAGCAGCAAGAAAAAAAAAAAAGCCAACAGAGCTTTGCAGAGCGGTTTGTGCATGTATGTACCTAGCTGAGGCTGGCTCTAATTATCACAGCTCCCCTGCTGTCCTGTTGTTGTGTCCAGCTCTGTCAAAGTTACTCCCAACTCCCTCCTGCCTTTGTGCTTACTCACCACGGTACTGCAACACGCAGGCATTGCCAGAGCTTTTCTCCTGCCCCTGCACCTCCTCCTGTGCTGGATGCTGCTGGTGGCCTTGGTCTGCTCTGCTGCTCTAACGTGGTCTCTCAGAGAGAATTTGGGGAGCACAAAGGGACTCCTGCCTAGAAGAGGGTCTGTAGCTGTTGCTCCATGCTAGATATCTGCTACCAGACCCTCCCTCTCCTCATTTCAGCCCAGCCCGTGGAGTCTTGACTGTTTGTGGACAAGAAGCTGAAAGATGTGTGAGCTGCCTCCTCATTAGGAGCCTGGCAAGGATGTGATGTGAGGATGAACCACAGCTCCACTAGGGAAGGAGGCTTCCTTCCTGCAGAGTGTGAGAAGTGATTGATGGCAGCATGAAAGAAAAAGGATGAATTTGCCTCTCAATGAGTTGAGTGCTGCCTTGGAGAAGTGTATTCTGTTGCTTCAGAGCTTCCTCCCCTGTCTTTTGTCAGTGCTTACAGGTCAGTGTGGAAAAACTGAGAGGGAAGGAGAGAGGATACTGGTGATGTATAGAAGGTGGTAACTCTGTGCCAAAGAAATCAAGGTACTTGAAAGGCAGGAGGACCTGGTGCAGTGTTCTTATAACAAATTATTACAGTACACGTGTGGAAGCCAACCACTTAAATGAGTCAGTCTTAATTTTGACACTTCCCAACCTGGTTTTGGAAATGCTGTCTGGGTGGTGCTGTTCTGGGATATTATTTATGCTGGAACCAAGGGTTTGGGTCTGCTTGCTAATGGTGTGCCTGCTTCAAGTGGCAGTGTGGGGACAGGAAATTCATCTGCTGACCTCTCACTGATGAGGTGCTTTGATGCTGAGATCTGGATTGATCTTTCTGTAGCTGTCAGACAGCTTGACTGACAAAGGTGAATGATATCTGAGGCTAGCAGGCAGAGTGTAAAACAGACCTAGGATGAGTCTTTTAGCCCTTCTGTGTCAGCACCTCATCCCCAGGCTGAAAGATGGGGCTGGAAAAGTGAAAGATGTCCAAGTGCAGTTTTTGGGCCAATCCTTGCTGAGTGCAGGAGGAACAGAAACATTTCCTCTCAGGGCTGGGGTGTGGGGTTACTGCATGAGCAGGGTGTGATTTGTTAACAGTAAGAACAAGGTTCTCTGGCTCAGCTTGTCCTGTGGTAGTACTGAGCATGAATTTCAGTGTTCTCAGCTGCGTTATCAATGTGCACTTCCAGGTTAGAGAGATCAGACATCTCTTCCAGGGTGCTTCCACGCTGATCAGGCTTCTTTATCCTTTCTCATGCAGTTTGATGTGAGCAGTGCTTGTAATTTGCCTTGAAGAATGGTGAAAAGTCATGCTTTATTCATATCAATTGCTGGGAGTCCATTCTTTAATGCCAGATAGATTGATTAAAGTCTGAGTGCAGAATGGAACTGGTATTTTTGGTTAATTTTCAGAGTTTGCTGTTTCTAAGGAGCTGCAAAGTCTGTGCTCCACCTGAAAGCCACTGGATCTGTCTTCCATGCAGAATGATTATCACAGATACAAGAGGACAATATGAGATTGTCCCACCTGTGGGAACTGATTTGTCTGTGGCACGTCTTCTCAGCCACCAAAGAAATGAAAGAGCAAAACCAATACAGCTTTCCTTGTGCTTATCCAGCCATCTGCCTGCTTGCCTCATTGTTTATTGTGTTAAGAGCACAAACTTCACAGCAGGAACCAGCAATTTCTCTGTGCACCATCAGGCCCAGGTGATAACAGTGTCTGAAGTGCCACAGTAAAGGAAAATAAGCCTCCAGATCTGAGTCAAAAAATAGCAGATGCTCTGGGGATGCACAGAGCGTTCTGTTATCTAAAGAGATGTCTTCTATTTGACTCCAAAAGCAGCATGTTCCCCAGTATGCCAGGGAAGCCCCCTCCCCTCATCCCCAGGGAGCTCTCCCTGCTCTCCCTTTCTTGCTCCAGACAGTGGGTGCACCAGCCTCCTGCTAATGCCATGGCTGCAATGCCAAGGTATTTTTGAGGTTTTGCTGTGAGCTGGATAAAACCACCTGGATTCATTGAGGATGTGTTGTGGTTACTGCAAAGTGCTGAGTCTCATTCCACTAAGGCCTTGTGGAGGAAATGAAACCCAGAGTCTTTTAATATTCCATGCTCTTTAGGTATGAATAAATTTTTCCTTGCCCTGAAACCTTCTCCTGCTGTGAAATCCATTTTAATCTCTTTGTCTAAGACAATCACTCTCGTTCCTTTCCTCTCTCCTCCCATGCCCCAGCTTTTATTAACCTAGAAATGTGCTGACATTTCACCATCAAACTGGTTAGGGAGCTCTGCAGAGTGTTTTTGCAAGTTGTCAGTGTAGCTGCCTGCGAAAGAAGAAGATGGCTCAGAGTTGCTCGTCTCCTGAGGAATTTGGTTTTTCTAGCTGATGGCTTTCTGCAAAAGTGTGTGACAGCCCTGTCCATGTCCTTGTCTATATGTTTCCCTCAAAAGGAAGGGCATGGGCTTGGGGAATCAATGGAGGAAGAGCAGCATTGTGCTTTAATACATTTATTTTGGCAGTGCTCCCTCCTGTAGGAAATCCCTGTCCCACCATGCAGGTGAACTGACTTGAGCCTCTCTGGAGCTGTCCCTTCTGCTGTGTCCTGTGGATCACTCAGTGCCTTTGCAGTAGTTGTTCTACTTTCTTGGAGAGAAACCTGTGCCTCACACTGACCCCCTCCTGCTCCGCCTCCCAGGAGGCTGAGCTATCCAACACAGGATTTGTTTAGTAGGTATGTGGAATTTCTGCAGTAACCTGGATTGGTGGCAGGTGTGAGCCTGAGTGAAGCCCCTGTGCTTTCCTGGAGCAGGTCCAGGAGTGGAAGGGTTTCCTGGAGCAGGTCCAGGTGACTGCACTGTTTGGGATGGACTAAGCTGAAGCTTGTTTGGACCTGACAGTCGATACCTTGAAGCAAAGTCATCCCAGCCACTCCTTATTTGCTGACAATGAGAAACACCATTTCCAGCAGCAGCTTGGCTATTCCAAATTCCTTAACCTCCTCTGAATCTCTCTGCAGCCCTGGCATCTCCCAAGCTGAGCAGTGCTGGTAGTTGGAAAGTCTGAGCCAAATAACATCAGCTCTGCTGATGTCTTCCAACCTAACAGTGCCTGGCTCTTCCTGCCCTGCACAGCCCCATCCCCTGGCTAGACAGTCCTGTGGGGATTCACCAGAGCCAGAGGATTTGGGGGATCTGCTGAGCAGCTCCTGGAGGCAGGCAGGAAGCCAAGAGCTGGAGCACAGGCTGCTGAGATGGAGGGGAGTGGGAAAGCCCATCCAAAGGGACTCTAAAGGTTCTCACTGTTAAGTCTGAGCAGCCACAGCATCACAGAGTTGGGAATCTGACCTGCAAAACCTGGAGCCTTAAAGGATGTGACAGGGAGAGGAACAAAACACCCCTCTGAGCCCCTATGGCCTTGGGAATCCACATCTCCTTTCCTTGCTCCTGTGCACAGCTGGGAGTGCTGTTGGATGTCACTGGGACCAGCTGGAGCTAGTCAAGGACTCAGTGTGACCCAGCAAACTCTCAGAAGCAAACCAGTTCCTTTACTTTGGAAGCTGCAATGGGAACACCTCCTAGGCATTGGGGAGGGTGCTGCTGATGCTGATGAAAGCAGATTCCTGACACTACTAATACCAGATGGAATAATGCAGCTGCTCCTTCATGTGAGAAGCTGGAAGCTTTTGGGTTCCCCACACCTCTCCCAGGTGCTGGGAGGCAGCTGCTCCTTCCATGGTGCCAGGTAGGTCCTACATCCACCTCTGCAGTGTGTTAAACCAAACATGCTCTGGTGATTGGGCTGGGCAGAGTCTCCTGTCATATAATTTGTTCTGGCTACAATTTTGTCTGCTTTGTAAACTTACCATTCTCTAGCCTTTCGAGACCACCTCCCAGAGAACATGGGAATTGTAAGTATTTAGATATATAATAATGATGTAATTAAAATCTTTAATTTTATTTTTCTTGTTTGGGTGTAATTCCTTTGATATAAAGGGTGGTAGTAGCTAATTGGATTCTGGGCCATACTTGCACACAGCCAGGGGGGAGGGACTGAAAATGAGTCTAGCCAGGAAATTGCACATTTAAATATAGTTCTTGGTAGGGTCAGCAAAACACCCAGGGGACAAATTAAGAGTGAAATTTCTGCTGCAATGTGTTCATTTAGCTGCAGACATAATCTTAAGGAAAACAAGGAAGCTTGGGAGAAAGGGGAGCAAAAAGGGTCGATGTCCCTTCTGTTGTGCCATTTGTGTGCTGCTGCAGGTCCCTCATAGGCAAGTGCATCTTTCTCCTGGCTCTGGGCTGTGTGGTACGTTGGCTGATCCCAAGAAGAAACCACTGAAGGGATTTTTGGTTTTGTGGGTGTAGTGGTTTCACTGGAGGATGGAGATCTGTAGTTCACATAATGCTGTGGGGCTGCTCCTGCTGTTAGCAGCTTTGGCACAGATCACCTGGATCCCACTGTTCATTGGGTGGAAGGGAGATGGGACCAGCCACCACCCCATTGCATTGCTTGGGTTTGATGGGGGACAGCTTTCCCTGTGAGGCTGCTGCCTTCTTCC
Organism: Toxostoma redivivum; assembly: GCA_013397375.1. Lineage (NCBI taxonomy): Eukaryota > Metazoa > Chordata > Aves > Passeriformes > Mimidae > Toxostoma > Toxostoma redivivum. The sequence continues at coordinate 451,647 of VXBI01001500.1, forward strand.
CAAATGGCTGGCTGGGATGGTGCATCCCCTCCCATGGGTACTGACCTGTTTCTCTGGACAGGCTTTCAGGAATGTAACTGGAGTCTGTGGCATGAGATGGATTCAGCTTGGGGGGAAAAAAAAATAAAAAAAATCAGGCAATTGACGCACTGGGGTTGTCCCTTTGGAAATCTGCAGCCTTGTGTTGTTCCTGTTGGGAACTGTGACCCTTTCACAGATGGACAAGGTCATTGTCCCTGCTGGGGACATGTGAGGAGTAAGCAGCCGAAGCCCAGGATGCAGGACATGGAGCACATCTGGAGTAACCCCTGGCTGAGAGCCAGCACTGCTCTCAAGTTTGACTAACAACATTAATTTTCCAGCCCTGCTTATTTCTTGATTTAGGCATAGCTCAGACCATGTGCAGCACAGCTCACCTACTCCTTGGTGGCACTTAGGGAACTGTCTTAGTCCTTGGCAGTTTCCCTTGAAGGCTAAATTAAAGAAATGTTGCTGGTGATGGGAGATGCAGAAGAGCAGCTTGTTTTATGTTTCCCAGGACCTCAGACCCAGCTCTTGGTGCTCCCTCTTTCATTTTAACTGTGTCCCCAGGGGAAGGCCACATGTTCAGGGGGGGAGGCAGAGCTTGTCAGGAATGAAGCCTGATCCCACATCCTTTCCCTCTCTGGAGGGCTGCAGAGCTTTTCACTCCAGCTGAATAAGATTCCCCAAAAGCTGGGGATCATCCCACCTCATCTGCAGTGTATCAGCTGGAGGGAGAGCTGCCTGACAGGTCTGCAGCTGTGACCAATTGCATTGTGCATCGCTTGTTTTGTATATTCTAATTAAATTGTTATTAATTATTTTATCTTGGTTTTATATCCTATTAAACTGTTTTTGTCTCAACTCACAAATTTTATGTTTTGTTTCCCTTCAGTTCTCTCCCCCATTCCTGGAGAGGGATCTGTGAGCAAGCAGGTGTGTGGTGTTCACCTGCCTGCCAAGTTAAACTACAACCTTTAAGCTCTATTTTTGAAGTCTGCTTTGATTCTAAGCTCTTTGAGCCAAAGCTTGCCTTTCTTAAAGCATTAAGCACAGTGGGGCAGTGAGCTCTCTATTAATTGATGCTCTTGCCAGGCTATTGAAAAGTTTCAATAATGTGGCCAAATTTTCAAGTGTGGTCTAGGCTTTCTGCCTGGATGTCAAAAAGGGAAAGCGAATTACAGTGTGAACCAAGGAGAACAGGCTGGCTGGAAGGAAATGTCATTAAGGTTCTCCTCAGGTGCCAGGTCAGCCCATGTCAAATCACAGCTGTCTCAACCTCCAAATTTCTTCCTCCTTCCGTTAAATTTCTACCACCTGATTTCTTGCAAGTGTAAACACCTTTTATAACAAAAGAATGAAAACTGGCTGTTTTTTTTAAATACAAACAATGGAGGCTGGGCTGGGATTGCAGAAGCAAATAGAGGAGGTCATTTTCTTCCCTGGCCCTGTAGTGCTGTCCAGAGTGCCTGTGCTGGGTCCTGCTGCCCCTGGGCTGCAGTCATGGGGCAGTGGCTGTGTGTGGTTTATCCTCTCTGGCACCAAGTGGAATTGGTGTTGGGATGCCTGAATTCCCCTGTGTGTCTGGCACGTGTGGAAGCAGAAATAGTGAAGCACAAGTAGTGCTTCCTGCACAGTGCTTGTCATGCTGCAGAGCTCAATTCCCTAGTGGTGTGGAGACTGGAAAAATAGCTTCACGTTGGTTGTAGACAAATTCAGAGATGTTCTGTCAGGGCTCCCTGAGTGACTGCTTGAAGCCAGGAGGTGCCGTCAGGAGGCCAAACTCTAAACTTTTCCTCATTATCATAACTATTTTTAAGCTCTTAGTTCCTGCAGCAGCACTCCTCCCAACATCCACTGCTGGCCACTGTTATAAATCAGGGCAGGGTGGATACATGGCTTGGCTCAGTATGGCTTTTCCTATAAATGATCTGCTGGCTTGTTTTCTAGAAGCTCTTCACCTACATCTCAAACCTGGTGCTGGTTCAGGAAGGAGCAGCAGTCACACTTCCATAATGCACACGTGAGGAAAATTTCATCTCTTGCAGCTCCCTCTCAACATGGAAGCTCTTGGTGCCAGGTAGGACTAGAACCATGTAAATCAGAGCTTTCTATAAAAAAAAACGTATTTAATCTGTTTTCCTTCTGAAATGAGACCCTGTGTGAAAGACAAGCTGGATACCTGCTGTGTGTCTGTCAGTCCTGTCTCTCACTCTGCAATCCATCAGCTTCTGGAACCTTTGTCCTCCTGGACTCAAGTGTCTTGCAGTGGTTAGGGCTGCAAGGATTTGTTACGAGTTTTCAAGGAAATGGATGTCCAGGTAGAGGGGAAGATGCTATGGTGAGGGAAAAGGGAGGGGCTCCAGTCATTATTTCTGCTCACACCAGGACAAGGTAGCTTATGCTGCTTCTCTCGCCTTTAGTCTTTCCTGCCATCATTCTGGTGCCATTATTTCCCTTTCCCTGCCCTTAATGCTTGGAGAATTCTTGTCCTGTGACCACTTCTGAGGGTCAGCAGGGACTGCTCTGATTCAGGGCTGGGCTGCTGGGAGAGCACTGCTGGCCAAAATTTGGGTTATTTTGACAAGCAATGGACAGTGATGGTGGGGTGTGTGAAGACCAAGCCTCAGAGCTACTGCATGTTCTCTGTGATGGAGCAGCGACATTGGGGACACCTTGGAGGTCCAGGATGCAGGTAGGTTACTGACCACAAATTCTATAGAAACCTGAACCCTAAGAGAGCTTAGAACCCTTCACTTCACTGCCAGCAAGGCTCACTTGGCTCACTCACACAATGCCATGTGGCCAAGCCATCACTAGACTGATACAGCTGGTGTCACTTCTCATCCTCTAGGATGGTCCCCCTTGGACTGCAATCCAAGCCTTTCTGAGACTGTTTTTCCATTTAAAAGTTCATGTGGGAGGTCCCACAGGAGACAGAATTTGTAGTTCTCTCTTTAATACTTCATCATCCTCCTTCAGTGTTGAGGGTGTTCCTCCTTCCCCAGAGGGAGGAAGATGCTGTGTTTTCAGGTCAGGGTGAGCTGAGGAGTGTCAGATCAAGGCACAAATTTATCTCCATGTCTCAGATCACAAACCATTGAAGGAGTTGGTGGGATGTTTGCATGTGGGTGAGGAGTGGGCAAATGCAGTCCAGCTTGAGTGCTGGCTAATAAAGAGCCTAGTACAAAAAATAAGATCCTCAGAGGAGATTTAATAAATGGGGAGAATAATTGTAAAGTACTTCAGAATATTAACCAAAGGCTGAATGCATCCAATTAGTTTAATGAAGCTGGGTGGTTGGGTTCTTTTTTAATCAAACAGATGGGCAAAACATTATGCACAAAAAATGAGATCTGAATACAATGAACACATTTAATTAACAAATAAAAGACAGAGAAAGAGTTTGTTTTTCAACTTGAGAAGTGAAAGCTTCTACTGCACCAAATACTCAAAAAAGAGCCTTAAATGTCATGGTGTCTGGAAAGTCTCAGATACTTACTATTATTATTTGGGTGTTTGAGGTGGGAGGTCAGCCTGGGGCTGGCTGCACCTGCAGGCAGGTGAGTTGGGGCTGGGGGCAGCAGTGCATCACCAACACCACTGTGCTGCAGAGCCACAGAGCAATCCCTGCCTGCTGGGCTGGGCTGTCCCCAAGGGCAGGCTCAGAACCAGTAACTCAACCTCTGCTCAACACTCCATTCCAAAATGTTTTCCCTGCATGTCAGTGATCACCTCTGTTCTGCAGAAGGAGAAAGCCAGGACTCCTGGGTTAATCAGGGTGTGAGGTCAGTGTCCTTGGTGTCCAGGAGACCTGTGGAGTGTTTCCCTGATGGGCTGTGCTTGTGCCATGGTGTGTGGAGTTGCTGCAGCCACTCAGCTGTGATGCTCTGGCCCCAGTCAGGGAGATCAATTCCCAGCACTGGTTTCACTGTCCTTGCTGCAGCCCAGGCTCCTGTGCCCAGCACAGACACAGCTCCTCTGCTGTGTGTCTGACCAGTTTTACTGGGCCATGGAAACCTGGTGCAAATCAATGCCTTCCCTCTCCAGACAGGAGCCTGCTCTCCATACAAACCTTGAGTGCTTCTGTAAGTGTGAAATACAGAGCTGTAATATCAGTCTTGCCAAGGCTGGGAGTGTTTGCTCTAGCCTAATAAGCTGAACAAGCCATTTTGATATTAAGCCTATAATAATAACACCTTGTAGCTAAAGAGTGTGTTTTTCCCCATTGGTGGATTACTCAGCCCTTTTCTTTTGAGGCAGTGTTTAACAAAAGCAGAGACTTTCCCAGACTATGTTTAATTAAACACAGCTCGGAGATCTCTTCATTTCAGTGCTGTGGTGATGTTGCTCTGCAGTCTCATCTCCAGGGCAGTTGGAAATGGAATTTGTGGTCTGGGCTGGGCAGATCACTGTCTTCTGCCCAGAGGTGCCTGTCCAGATGTGCCCAGTGGTGTAGAAATCCCAGAGGGACTCTCATTTGTGGAGACCCACAGGCTCCAGCTGCTTTTGAAGCTGAGCAGGGACTTGCTCTGAGCTGTGTAGCCCATGCAAGTGGCAGCTCAGCCAACATACTCTACACTACAACTAAGATTTGGGGTCCTAATTTCTGCCTCCTTCCATTTTTGGTTGCTGATGTAGCTATGGGAGCATTTTGAGTGCAGTGGCCTGGTTATCAACAATTACATACAAAGTGAAGGCTGTAGTTTGAAGGCTCCTCATTTCTGCCTTAGGAGTTACCCATGAGCAGATGGTGATATGCTCTGGTTTTGCTTATTCTTGCAGATTATTTGCCAGATAATTTTTCTGACTAATCCTTTGGCCCATAGACTGTTTATAAACCTGGAGTCAGGTTTCGGGTAAAAACACTTGTGTTTGCAAATTTTAAAATCTGTTCCTGTGCTGGCTTGCTGATGTCACTGTGAGCTAGAGACTGTTCTGTGAGTGGTAAATGCCAACTGCACCATGGGAGAGAGGCAGCTCCTAAAGAGGAACCTCCTTCCCAGTGACAGGATGGGAAAAATTATGTTCATGCCTTGTTTGGGGCTTATTTTATTGTAAAGCATGATATGACTGAAGTTCTAACCCCAACATCAGTGCTGTCAGACATACTGACCTCCCCTGAGGTCACATTGCTGTTTCAGGTGGCATGGTAAGGAGACACTTCTGCTGCCACGGAGTCTGTGTCCTGTGCAGGTGCTGCTGCATAACCTGTGCACAGCAGAAATTGGGGAATTTTTCTGTCTATGGCTGGGCAGGACATTGGTATCAGTAGTGGTGGGGGCACTGCAGCCACTGGCACAGCTCTCCCTGAGAAGTGCTGAAACTATTATTATTACTGTTATTGTTATTATTATTGTTGTTGTTGCTACTGCTGTTATTGTTTCCCCCTCATCTCTTACTACCTCTACCTTTTAAAAAATCAGTCCCTTGGATGTCTCTGGAGAGCTGGCACTGGTAACTGCCTGACTGATTTATTCTGGTGTTTTAACATTTACTGGATTTACATAACAGCCAAACAATCTGTTTCAGGAGTTTATTATAAACCCATCTCTAGTGAGTCACATCCATGTTAGCAGTAATGCAAAGAGAGGCAGCTGGGGGAGTGAGGGGGTGACTTTTTCTGGGTTTCTGCATGAGAATATATTTCAGGAATGGCTGCCTGAAATATCTCTGACACCTCATAGCTGAGTGATGCTGCCAGCTCTCCTCTGCCATCAGGGATTTGTTCCTAAACTTTGAAAGAGCAGGGGTGCATCACATCACATCAGTGCTTCCACTGCTGCTCCCAGCTGGGTCTGGGGGCTTTTTCAGAGCTCCCCAGGCACTGCTGTGTGTCCCTGGAACTCCACAGCCCCTCTGTGTGTAAAATACCTCTACATGTATGTGCATGCTTGAAGGAGGGAGTGTAGCTGTGGGAGCAGCAAGATGAGGCCTGTAGAGATTTGCTGTTTGCTTTTGAATTCAAAACCATGCAGCATTTATTTGTGAGCCTGGTCCCCAAGATATGCAGATGAGCACAGCTGCAAATGGGGTACAGATGCGTGCCAGCATTTCCATCTGGGGTCTGGGGATCCATGTGCATGTTTTGGGGACAGAGTTTGAGCTCAGCTGGGTGAGAGGTGGCCCTGTGCCCCTGGGCAGTCACAGCAAAATGTTGGAGCTGTTGGGGACTCCCTGCAAAGGGTCACCCCCAGTCCCTTCAGGGCTCTGGGGCTCCTTCCTCGGGGACAGCAGGAGTGAGAGCCATCAGGACAATTAAGAGCAGGGGTTTCCCAAAGCATGGTGTGTAACCTGTTGCCTCAGGTCCTTTCCAGGCAATGTAACTTTGGGATTCCCTCAGTTGTGCCCTACAGCTGTATGATCACAGCAAATCTCTGGAGCAGGTCTGCCATGGACAGCCTGTCCCCTCTGCTCCAGAGGCTCTGTCACCTCTGTACTGGTGGGGTTGTAATGTGGTCAAGGAAAGTGAGTCTCCAGCTTGAGTTTTCACTTTTGAAAGCCCCAAGCAAGATGCAGCTGGGCTGGAACAGCCTGGTTTGTGCTGCTGCCTGCATTCGAGGTTGGCTGTTCAGCTAAGTGAGCGCTTCTCTTCCTGCAGCTTATTTGAATTCTTGTCTTCAGAATGGAAAATAAATGCTGGCTGATGAGATCTATTACAGCACTAATTTTAGAGCATGCCAAACAGTAGGAAATTGTTTTCAATCTTCACTCTCATTTGTCCTTTATTTCACCCTTCCATTTGTGAAAATTGCCTTTGTCATTCTTCTAAGTGCCCAGTGATGTCCTGCTCATTGATATCTTCAGGCATTCTCCTTCCAGCCCTGTTTTCTGGTATTTCTTTGCTCACCCACTTGACATTGCTGTTAGAAGAGCTCTCTCCAGGGTTCAGGCTGCAGTGTTGGCACGATGCAGGCACTGAGTGCTCAGCCAGCTGGTGTGAGATGCCAGCAGAGCCCCCTGTGAGGCAGCACCACAGTGGAATTTCTTATCCTTGTGCACCCAGGGCTTTGTAAGTCCTTCCAGCCCCACCCCAGCCTGCTTTCTCGATGAGCAAGAGGGAAAATATGAGTTTTCCTCAGTTGTGGTGAAGAGTTTAAGAAGCAGCCCCAAAGCTTTAGTGTTTGTCCTTGGCACTAATGAAAACCTGAGCCATTGCTCAAGAGGTTGGAGCAGGCTGCGAGTCAGGAATCAAAATGCTTGATCAATGCTGGAGGGAACAGTGGTGCACAAAGTCTAGATTTTTAGGACACGATTCCTCTTCACAGATGGAAGGTCTCACTGGTTTGAGAAGAGCTTGGATACCAAACTGGTGGTCTGCTCTGAAACCTTCTGGGTGACTGCAGGCACCAATGCCTCCCTGTGCCCTGCTCCTGGTTTGCAGTGCTTAGCAGAGCCTCACTGAGCTCCAGATTAAAGCTTGTGCCACAAGCCCGGTTGTTTCACCCTGTGGACTTTTCAGGGGCTCTCTGGAGTACATTTAATAGTTTTGGCAACCACGTGTCCCTCACAGTCATTGCTGTGACCATCAGCACAGCCTTGGTGCTTGCCCTGGAGGGCTTTGGAAATCTTTTCTGTCCTGCCCCCAGCTCCCTCACCCCTCCTGTTCCTTCACCTCCTGTCATCCCTTGGCTGGCAGCTGACAGTGGCTTTATCCCCCAAAAAGAGCTGTCTCTTGCACTGGAGAGGGGTAAAAAACTCCCTATTCCTACCAATTCCCATTCCATTCCTTTCCTGGGTACTCTCCAAGCCCTGCAGCTGCTCAAGGTGTCAATGCCCAGGAATTCAGCTGGGGAATGTCTTCATAGTCTGCCTTTGTGAACATGGCTGAGATAAACCCTTTACTGAACTAAATGTGGTAACAGCTAATCCCCTGGAGACAGTCACCTGGGCCCTGCACCGTGAAAAGAGGCTTTGCTGCTCTGATTAACTGCACTGGCAAGAACATTGACTCGTGTTTCTTTTTGGAAATGAAAAGCACCTCTCCAGGAGAGTTGAAGGGATTAGGTACCAGCTGGAATATTAAGGTAGGTATTGTGCACCTCCCTGATAAATTTGTAGCTTAAAAGTCTGGTGAGCCGTGGTGGGATGGATGATTATGGCTGAGTGTCCCTGGGCTGTGGTGGAGAGGAGCGTGGGATGCAGGAGTTTCCCTGGGAGGATGATGGTGGTGAGTGAGCAGCTCTTGGTCCTGGCTGCCCGAGCTGGGGTGTCCTCAGGGCTCTGGGGCTCACTATCATAAATTAAGCCTTGTCAAACCAACCAGCCCTCCTCGAAGAGCTGAAGCTCATTTAAACCTTGCTAAAGTTTAAACGACACTGACCTTTTCTAGCCACTTAAGGCAAATGCCAAAGACTGTGGAGAGCATTCCAGCTGTTTTCACAACCCTGCTTTCCTTTTCCGGGCGGAGATCTGCACTAATTTCTTGATTATTGCTTTTTAACACAGCACTTTGTTTCAAAAGCCTGAACTAGAAATTCCATCTATGTGAAAAGCAAAGATCCTGTACTTCAGTGAAGGTTTCTTGGGCTGTGTTTTTGAGGTCAGGATTTTATCTTGGTGCTGATTTCTGTGAAGCTCCATGGGCCAGCTGTGCCCTGGCAGGAGTGCAGCCTGAGCAGTGAGCATCGCATGTGACACTTGCTGAAGAGAGCTGTAGACCAACATCCCAATTGCCTGAATGGATTAAAACAAGTGTATAAACTTTGTCCATAAAACAAAGTAAGACTGAGAAAAGTTTAAATACTTGTATTAAGTATTCTTTGTCCAAAGCAAATTTGAATGCTCAAACTACTTCCAAAATTCTGTTACATTTCAACCTGTCTTCTACAGAATTTTCTATTTTAAGTAAATAGCACAGAGTTAGCTCAGAATGGAAAAGATACAAGTGTCACTGTTCAAAGTGTGCTTTATTGGTTAGATATTTATGGGAGACATTCAGGAAATGAGTAAACACTTGAAAGTATATGTATTATTTATTATTGTAGATGATTAATTACCACTTGAAACCTTTTGGTTGGTGTTATGTCTCTCTGTAGTCTTCAGCAAGCAGTGCTTCAGCACAGTCTAATGTGGCATTTGTCCCAGTTAAATGTTTCAGGAGATGCAAGTGCTGCAGTTGATTTGTAGACAGTGGGAGTTTGAGCAGTGGAAGGTGACAGTGTGACAGTCACCCCCAGGTGATTTCAGCAGGGGAAGTGGGTGAGATGTGGGTCTGGGAGGTGATGGCTCAGTCCTCCCAGCCCCAGCAAGCTCTCTTGCTGGCCCCAGTTTGTGGAGCAGCAGCAAGGTGGGGTTGACGTGTCTGACTCTGTCTGTGGAGTGATGACAGTCAGGAGTTTAAACTTGGCTCCCAAGCACTGGGATTTCTACAATGCTTCTTCACTGCTTCTACAGCAAAGGTTCCTCCTCCAGGTTGGAACAGAGAAGTACATGGAAAAACAAAGTGGCTCTTCCCTGCCCCAGCCATGCAGTGGCTCTGAATCCATGGGCTCCCAGGGCACACTCCAGCAGCCTGCTGGCTCCACATGTTCCCTGGGCCCACTGTTAGATGTTACTGTGTGACACCAACATCTCTATTCCTGCACAGCTTCCTGAGCTGGGCCTGGAAAACCTCTTGGATTCATGTGAAGCCTGGTTGAGAGCAAAGCCCAGATCCCATCCAGCAGTGCTTCCTGAAGCAGTACATGCCCTTAGGCATTTGCTTAGCTTTAACAATACTTAAGCACATGAAGCGTGTGTTGAGATACTTACTTAGTTCTAGTCTGCACATCTTGAAAAACAGTATGATAAAATCACAGTGGAAGGGGTGGCAGGACTCCCTCTGCCTTCAGCAAAATAGATGTCATGCTCAGTTGCAATGGGACAATCCCCTCTCCCTTGCTGTCACTGTTGTAACCAGAGACCCTTTCCTCTGGCCATCCCTGCAGGAATATGTTCATTTAACCCTTCTACAAAAAAAGTTTGCAGAATGCTGCAATCAGAAAAGTTCCTTCATCAAATGACTCCTCTGTGGGAGAGGAGTGAGTGGGCTTGGAGAGGAATGGAAGAGTCATAAGAGAGATGTATGAAAATGCTTTTTATGGAATGAATAATTTTTGTTCTGGAGGCGGCAGCGTCGTATTTAATTCTAATCTGGGGATTTTTGGGGAGCGTGTGACTGATGCCCAACGAGGGGTGCAGGATGCTGTTTCTCAGCAGGCTGTCATTCCCCTGCTCCATTTACCTGTCAGCTCTCTTGTGGAAACTTCTCACTCTGGATGCCATTTCCCACAGCACGTCCCTGCAGCCTCTCCCATTGGGAGCCAGCGGCCACAAGGGTGACACACAAGGGTGGCACACGAGGGGCCCCTCCAGTCCCTGCAGCTGTGGGAAGCACTCTGCAGTTGTGCTGGGTCTCATGTCTCTTTGCTGCCCTGGTGAGCAGGAGCCTTCCTGCCCCAAATCCATCTGGGCTGTGCCTGGCCTCCCCAGCACTGAGCTGGGTGTGCTCCATCCCCTCCAGGCTCGCTCCAGCCAATACAATGTGCTTTTCCTGACTGTGCACATGCTCATCCCTGGCTCTCCTCTGCCCCTGTCATGGTTTCATCTCCCTGGGAAAGTTCTGGCTCTTGCTGTGCCTGGGTTGGGGCCCTGCCCTGCACAGCATCATGCCCAGACTCCTCTGGATCAGGAAAGGTGCTGCTGGCACTGGGGCTCTGTTTTCTTCCATGCTGGTAGTCCTACCCTTATGAAAAGGGCCATTAAGAGTTTTGTTTTGCTGCAGTGTAAACTTCAGTCAAATCCTTCCTCTTGTCCTCTCCCCTTAATTAAGAATGTGTATGTTAAATGCTGTGAGCCCGAGCAGAGTCTCATTGCAAAGTTAACAGGAGTGTGGGACTTAGGCAGTTCTTTTGTTACTGCTGTACAGGGCTTATGCTAATAACAGCTGCAGAGATTGAACCCAATCCCTCATGAGCTTTCCAAGAGCCTGATTAATCTGTTTAACAATGGATCTGGGTTTTTGTTTTGATCTTTTCCATAGGAGTTAAATTTTTGTCCCTTTCAGAGTAGCTGTGGATCATGTAAGCACAGCAGTATTTTTTTCCTAATTGGCTTCAGGTTTAACTCTATCTATTATGTTTAAGGCTTACAAGATGCATCCATCACCATGGCATCAAAATACTTCCTATGCCAAAAACACTTGATAAAAACATACATACATATGCACACATCTTTTTTGGTGTGTTGGGTCTGTTGGAAAGTGCAAAGACATTTCTGATGGAGGATCAGGTTTTTGCATGATTGTGTTCTTCAGTCACTTTTGCAAATCATGCTTTTCTGCTCATGCTGGCTCTGGTCCATGTGCCATTGGAGAAAGATGTTTTTCTAATGAGCTTTGGGCCAGCCTCTGTACAAGCAGAATTTTGCACTGATATTATTGATGGTTCATACTGGGTGATGGCACTGGTGCTGTACACAGACAGGGCTGGTGACAGACCCTGACTCAAGCTTATTGTCTAAAAGTCAAGATATATTAAAGGGAGGAGAGAAGAGTGGGGAAGCAGGGGAAAGAGCACAAATTTTTAGCCAGACAAATCTCTCCTGGGCAGACCACAAATGCTCTGGCCTGCTTTGACTTACTGAAAAATACAGCAGCAGGATGGGGAAGCAGAACATTTAAAGTGAAGATGCAGATGTTGAAGGTAACAGGATTTAAAGACTGCATGGCACAAAATACAAGAAGTGTATTTATAGCAGAAGCTTCCTCCTCTCTTGATTCTACCTCTTCTTGAATGCACTCAGTGATTGCTTTTCACATGTGAATACTTGTAAAAATGGAGCTCTCCAAACAGATGTGAAATGTTTATATAGTTAATGACTTCAGAGAGCTCTGGTTGTTTAAAAGAGAGTGGCAGTGAAGTTGCCTTGGCTGCAGTCAATGCCCATCCATGGAGCAGATCCAGTCCAGCAGTGGGACAGGATGGAGGTGGCTGCACACACATCCATCCTTGGAGAGCTCTCTCATTATTGACTTCACTAATGTGCTCATGGTGGGGTGGGAAGGAGCCTTCCCAGGGGCTGAGAAATCCGTGTAACCTCTCTGGGACTTGTGCAGAGGGAAGCCCTTAGCTTGAAATGAGGGGCTTGTAATTGATGTAAAATGTAGAAAGTGTTTCACTCTGAGTGTTTTCTTGCTGCTTCTTTGCTTCCCTCTGAACGGAGTGGCCAGGAGAGAGCTGTGGCATTGTGTTGCTGGTTACCTTGGGGACAGTCCTACCCTGTCCATGGGCTGGATGCAAACAGCTGAGGGGAAGGGTTTGCAGAGGTGAGACCATCCTTAGGCCTCTGTAGAGAACTCAAGAGAAAGGGATTAAGGAAAACAGTAAGCTCCTTTCTACCTGCTTCTCCCTTGCCCCAAGGTCCAGCTATTTGTCTGCTCAGAGGATCTATCTGTCCTTGAATTCCCTTTTCACCAGTTCCAGAGGCATAAATTCAAAGGGCCATGGCTCCATGCTGGTCTGCAATCCTCCAGCAGCCAGTGAGTGATGGCAGGGGAGCTGGAGGAGGTCAGTGAAGTCTTGCTGCCCTGTCAAGTGCTTGGGAGAGTGGCTGGACAGAGGCAGACACAAGGAGTGGTGATCCCAGCAGGGAGCAGACAGAACTCACGAGGCTACAAGCCTAGCAGAAGAGGTGGTAATTTTATTTTGAAGAATGCCTTTAGCATGAGAGAGAGGGGATGCGTTTGCCTCAGTGTGAAGTGGGTTTGTGTTGGAGCTGCTGTGCACTCTTCTTGCAGGCTGTTGGGTTTTCCTCCCTCCTGGAGACTATTGGTGCATCCAATTGGATCACCATGGAGAGCAGTGGATGATGGTGTGCTGGTGGGACTGCAGCTCTTCCCTTTATCCTGTGTGCACAGATATATGGGAGGGTGTGTGTGAGTGCATGTGCCATCCTGGAGCAGCTGGGCTATGGTCACAGCTGAGCTGTCAGTCCCAGGACCTCCATCCAAACCCTCTGGGGGTGAATGTGAACCCACTACAGCTTCAGAAGTGTTTGCTGTAATGGTGCTGAAAACCAACTTACCCTGTGTTAATCTTGTACCTGCACCTGCAGACAGCTGGAAGGAGCCTTTGTGAAGATTTTCAGCCTTTTCATCCTTCTTCATCAGTGCTGGCAGCTGCTGCTTTGTGGTAACATCAAACTTTTTCTGGGCTGTTGCTTTGTGTATAAGTCTCTTCATCCTCAGACCACCCTGTTGTGTTTTTTCCCATTTGGCTTCCAGAGGTGGATTGTCTTCCCTTTTAGTAGATTATTTTGTGGTGAACTTGAAGTTCTTGGAGGGAAGTGGGATGTAGAAAGGTGGTCAGGAGCCATGGGCAGACATGGTCTAATGTTTTGGGCAAGATCTCTGCCACACCAGCACAGCAGCTGTGAAGCCAAGGTTGACTGTGTTTATGGAATTAAATCCTGTTATTTGACTTCAGTTTGTGAGAGGTTGAATTGTGGTCACTGGATTTAGTGCTAAGGGATGAAAAGTTTTCCTCAATGCCAAAGGGAATAGTGAAGGCAGAGCAGCCTTGGCTCCACAGAGGAAGCAGGTGGGTGGTGGCAACTATTAATAAATAGTCCAGCAGAGGTGAATTGCAAATTCATCCCCTGGTGAGAAATCTCTGTTCTTTCACCTTTATTTATGTAAAGGCAGATGCTCACAGGGCTGGCCATTGAGGTGAAAACCTGGTTATGTTCTCCTGTGAATCTGTTTAAAGATTCAGAAAACCTAAAGCTGTGGAAATGCAATATCAAGACATTGGTCATAGTGTGACGCCAGTGGAATGGTGCAGAACAACCTAAATTAGTGCTTTGAAGTTATTCCACTTACAAGTGTACTTTTTGTGCTGTGCTGATGGAACACAGAGAAATCAGCAGTCCTGAAGAAAGGCTGTGCAGTGAGCTGTAAAACAGGCTGAGCAGACTCATCATTTCAGGGAGTGCCCAGGCTGCTTGCTGGCTGCATCACTGCTGCTGTGCTTGGGGCTGAGGTGTCAGGGGCCTTCCAGGGACAGACCAGACCTACTCACTGATGTGCTCACTAGGATTTTAGCAAGAGGGCAGGAGAACATCAGCCACAGAATATCAGATCTCCTGTTGGATCTTCAGCTAGCATTTCAAAAGCATCAAGGTGACTGCTGGGTCTGTTAAGAAGGATTCTTGGGAATCTTCTCCCTGGCACAATTCCCTGCCCATGAACATATCCCACAGGATGTTTGTGAAGATGAGCAAATTTGCTTTGTGAGGTGCTCATGTTCCTCCAGAATGGAGAGATCTTTAAGCTTCATTAGTGGCTTGACTTAATGCTTTTGCAGCTTCTTATGAGAGCTTTTGGGAGGGTAATAGGAGGATGTTGAAGGTGTTTGGCTGCAGTCCTGGCACTGCCTGCACAGAGCCCTGCTGGCATCCTGCTGCCAGGAGCAGGGCTTGTGTTTACCTTTGTACAAGTGGCTGGTGCCAGTACAGCTTAACTCAAGTGTTGGCTGAGGCTGGAGGCATCTCCAAAGCTGACTTTCAGAGCACTGTATAATGCAGGCTTGCCATGAGGTTTTGTTCTGCTGTTCCAGAACAGGGTACCCTGGCAGTGCTCTGTCTATATCATAGCAGGACAAGATAAGCTGCAATTAGCCTGGTGTTGGAAACAGGAGCTTCTTCCTGACCTTGGAGTGCTACTGCATTAATGTATGAAATGGATAAATGATTTAGGTAATGAAATGACTTGGATATGGTCATGGATTGAATAAGATTTCCAGAGCCAATGTGCTTACTCATCAGATGACTCATGTCCTAGTCACTTTTAGAATAAGTGATTCTCTTTTGGGTGCTTCCAGAATGGGATGGGTGGAGATGAGCTGAAAATTTCAACCCCTGCCTTTGATAATTAATAGCATCTAGAACATGATGGACTGTTTCATTGGACAGAAAAGGAGACAGCTCTGTCTTGTGAGTATGGTGTATCCCAGGAGATTTGCCTGAATTCCACTGCAATGTGAGACTTATATTTTGCTGTTTGCTTCCTGGTCAGGCAGAGTGATCTCAGGCTTTAGATTAGATTTCTCAAGCTTTTTTCTCAACTTACTCTAGTGAGTCCCTTTTGTGGGTAGGTGCAAGTCTGAGCCTATTTTCAACTCCTGTGCCACCAGCAGTGAGTAAAAGCACCCTCAGATGGAAGCTGCCCCCTGAAACAGTCAACATTGCTATGCAAATAAAACCTTGTTCTCAACTTTTATTTATATGTAATTATATTCTATTACCAAAAATTGAGTTATGATTGTTCAGAAGCATGCACATGTGTAAGCAAGTGAATAGCATATCTGAGAGCCTAGGGAAATTCCTTTGTAATCCACTGCAAGCTTATATAGCAAGTAAACCTATTGGATTTTTCTTCTTTCTGATCTTTCATCTCTCTGATCTTACAGTCATCCTGCAACAAACATAATGTAGGCAATTCCTGATCTAATTCCTGATTAATGCAGGCTCCTGGTGGATCAGCTGAGCTCAGAGGCACAGTGTGATCTCTGCATCTTACTTGACCCATGTGGCTGGGCTGCAGCCAAAGTGAGAGTCACTCAGGGAATGATGTAGGGCTTTGGTGCTGGCTTAGGCAGAGGCTTTGCTAAGCTGGATGTGGCTAAACTCTTGTCACTGCTTCAAATGCTGAAAATGGGGATGCACTGACTGTCAGAAACAGGTGTGAAAGCATGAGCCCAGTTTTGGTTTGTGTCAGGAATGATGATGTAGAGTTGTTATAGATCTACTCTTACAAAGGTATATTCATTATAGAAGAGAACAAAGGTGCATGAAATAGGCAGAGTTTGGGAATCAGAAATTTGGGATTCTCTCACTGACCCTTGAGGTGGTGTCTGGGTGACCCTGAGCAGGAGTGTCTCTTCCTAACTCCTCTGTGTAAATGTGGTTTTGGCCCTTGATGAGTAGGCACTGTCTGTAAAACACAGGTAGGTCATGGCAAGTGACTATGGAAATGTATTAGGCAAGATTTTCAAAAACAGCTGAAGAATTGGATTTTATTGTTAAACAGAATGGGTGAAAGAAAAGCTAAAAATAGTTTTCCTATGGGTGTCTTTTGTCAGGTAATAGAGAATAATTCACAGGCTTGTAGGTTTTTAGTTTTCTATAGTTGTCTGTGCTACATCTCCTGGGTCACAGCCTGGAGGATTTTATCAACAGTTCTTCTCAGATAATTCAAGAGGAATCTATCACTTCCTCAAGAATTTTTCTGATTTGCTTTGTCTCTTAATTGCAGAAGGGTTTTCTTATGTTTTGTTTTAAAATGTTTTTAAAATTTGCCTAACAAATTTACCCATTGTTGCTAGCCTCAAAGGCAAAAGAATGGTACTAATACATTATAATATTATGATAATAATAATAATACTAGTAGTAGTAGTAATAGTAATAATGTTAGTGTTACTGAAGAAAAAGCCCTTCCAGGTGAGGATAGTTCAAAAGCTGAGTCCTCTCTCCTCAGTGGCCACTCAGAACTTTCTGTGCTGCAGTGTGCACTGGTGAGAGGAAGAAAGATGGATGGAGGTAGACCCCTCCTAAGAGGATGAATGCAATGAGAGTTATTTCTGATACTGCCTTGACAAGAGCCCTGCTAGCCTAAGAAAATGTAAATGTGGAAGAAAATGTTGTTGGTCTCCTCAGCTCCTGGGAAAGGAGCCCTGGGATGGCTCCCACAGGAACTGGGCAGCTCTCTTTTAGACACATGTGAAACACATTTACCCAGACACTCCTATGAACATTTCCACATTTTTTAGGCTGGGATTTTCTGTATTGTTCACACTTTGGCACATGGGTGATCATCCCTTCTGATGTCCTGAGAGCACAGTTAAAGTTCAAGAATGTGTTTAAGTGTTTTGCTGGAGTGGAGCCAACATCTCCATCACAGAGGTGAGCAGTGTGTTGGGAAACTCAGTGGCTGCATACAGACTAATTATTCTGGGGTGCAGCCTAGAAGGTGCTGAGCACCCTGGCTGCCAGCCAGCAAGGCTTTTAAACACATGCTTTGCTTAGTTTTTTCACATTGTTACCAGTCTTGTTCTTTGATTTCTTTTCCCATAGCAACTGGAGAAGGATATCTGAGTAGCAAGAGCAGTGCAGTTCATTTGCCAGCAACACCCCGACCTGTACCACAGGGATGCCTTCCAGGACATGGGATACAGCTGTTGGGGTCAGGTATTGCTCCCAGTGCCCAAGTCAATTGGCTTCAGAGTTTTCCTTCTTTTCTCTCATCCTGGGCGGGGAGCAGGCCAGGCTGTGTGAGCCATGCTCAAACTACATTTGCAAACCACATCCCATCTTTCCACACGTCTTTGCTTGCTATTAAATTGCACATCTGATCATATTTCCTTACCACCCTTCCCTCCTGGACCGTGTTTGCCTATCCCCTGCCTTGAAAATTTTAGCAGCAAACAGCCAAATTCAGGTTTTATTTGGAAGTGGTATCAGCTGCAGTGGAGCCCAGGGCAGGAAAGAGAGGAGCCCAAAAATCCTGTGGAGGTTGATGGCTTCTAACTCTCTTGTTTTCAAGGTTTTGGCTCTGCCTGCTGTCAGCAGGAGGAAGGTGCTGCAGCCCAGGTTGGAGGCTGGAAGGAGCTTTGGTTGTGCAGAGAGATGGCCCCATGTGTGCCATTGACACTGGCTGTGCCTGCTCTGTCCTGCACCTGCGGCTCCCTGTGTCTCACTGGGGCATGCAAGGCAGCACTGAACCCTGGCTTGTCCAAAACTGTCTGGACACCTCCTTGCAAGCAGATTTACTTCTTGTTCTGCTCCTGCATCTGCTGACTTGGTGACCAGAAGCTTGCCTTTTCCCCTGCTCCGGTGGCTTTGCAGAAATGATGTGGCTTTGCATAATTTCTAACGCTTGAGAAAGAGCCCAGCTGGTCGAGTACAATGCACAGCACTTGTTCTGACCACAAGAACAGGGGCACTCCTTTGGTGTGCCAGGACAGCCTGGAACCCCAGCCTGGGCAGCCTGGGTTCAACCTGTTCACTGGGGTGAAATTAGAGTGCCCTGGGGTGGCATTTTCATAGTCATGTTTTAACTAAAGCTGCACCTGGGAACTGTTGTTGGCCCTTTGGTGCTGTAAAGCCTTTTTCACTCTGACAAATGCTGAGTTGTCATCAGTCTAAATTTCAGGGATAGCATTGCAGTGACTCAAAAGAGCAGCTTTCTCCCCAGCAGCCTTTGCCTGGATAATCTCCAGTCATTGACCTGGGGGCTTTGAAAGTGCATTTAGGCTTAAAGAGCTAAAGTGTAAGGCTTCAAAGGCAGTGGGAAGCCTGCTACCTTTTACATTTCCAAGTGTGGGCTGTGTGTCCATGACAAGGGTAATTGTGGTGTACCTGGTTCTGACTCCTGTGGGATCTGTTGTTCATCCCCCAGAGCCTCTGTGTTCCCTCTGTCCAGAGCCTCTCTGCTGCTGCTGCCTTTGATATTGTGCAGGTTATCTGAGGACATGTTTTCAAGTCCTGGGGTTTCTAAAGACGTGAGGATTATCAGAAGATGGAAGTTATCCATGTGGAAATAGAACAGATACTTCGAGCTCTGAATTTGAAGTCCATTTGTCTTGTCGTAGAGAGTTCACTGGTTTTGCCTTGCCTTTGTGTGCAGTTCTGTGCTTTGCCCTTTGCCTGGGGCTATGCAGATTGGCAGTTGATGAAGACCTTCAGCCCACAGAAATTTAGAGATGGGTGCTGGGATAATTTCCTTGGTTAAAACTCTTTGCAGAGATCACCTTGAATAGAAATCTCTACCTGTATTTGAACTGTTGGGAAGAAGAAAGCCTGCAGTGTTCTGTGCTTACACTTTTACTGTATATTTGTAATCCTGGAACCGGTGGAAATTAATGTTTTTAAAATGCTGAAAAGACTTTTCACTGCAGGTAGCTTACAGAACTAAGCAACTTGATATATCCCCTGAAATACCTCCAGATCTCTCAAAGGCAGCTGAAAGCTTTCCCCTTATCTGGGGGGAGATAAACCTCTAAGACCTGACATGCATAAATGTGAACTTGTTCTGCCTAGTGGCTTGTTCATCTTGTTGTGGATGCTTTTTAAACAATTGTTTAAACAGTGTTGGTCTGTGCTGTGAGATCTGAGCCTGGCAAAGGTGTTTGATGCTGAATTCTTTTGCTGCCTTGATGATCTATAGGTGTCCTTTCCCACATCCCACTGTGTTGCTCTTAAACTGAATAACCAGCACTGTTCTGCAGTGGTTTGCTTTCAGTCATTGGATTC
This sequence comes from Toxostoma redivivum, assembly GCA_013397375.1. Taxonomy (NCBI): domain Eukaryota; kingdom Metazoa; phylum Chordata; class Aves; order Passeriformes; family Mimidae; genus Toxostoma; species Toxostoma redivivum. Next base: position 470,958 of record VXBI01001500.1, read on the forward strand.
TTATGTATTGAGCAGCAACAGGAATTCTGTGAGCAGCTGGAAAGCAGAGTTAGCCATGGCAGTCAGTACAGAGGGTGCTAGTGGGTGCAGGGGAGGCAGGCAGAGCTGAGAAATATGCTGGTGAAATGAATGAACTGGGGAGGAGGGCAGAGATGTCCTCTTTGGGCTGAGACTCTGCTAGAGCAGCAGCCTGTCTCTACAACTCCAGGTGGCTTCTTCCCTCCTCCTTAATTTATTTAATTACTGGTGTATCTCCTGGCTCTGCTGTGGAAGCAGGATGCAGTCCCACAAGATCAGCTGTTGTGTGCACTTGGTTTCTGTTCCTCAGGGTGATAGATTGGTGTGTGTGAGAGCTGGCTTGCCTGGCTGGCAGGCTCCCTGCTGCTCCACAGCCTTTGCTGCAAGCTGGGCTTACAAGGCTTAAAAACCAGACCTTACACTAAAACCAGAGGGCAGGTGCCTTGTGCTGTGGCTGTTCACACAAACCTGTGCATGAGCTCATTGCTGTGAATTGTGCTTTCAGTTCTGTTTCTCCTCTATTCCCTTTTCTCTCTCTGTGCCACAGAGGTGCTTTCCATAGTCTGTTGCTGTGCCCTGGTCCTGCTGTGCAGCAAAGCCACCCAAAGGCACTGGAACTGCACTGGCTTTGAGACAGGTTTGATTTGAGAGCCCAGTTCTGCTCCCAAGAGATCAGTGGGGATTTGGCCACTGTGGAATATTAAACTTAGCCCTTGCAGACTGAGAGGCTGTTCAGGTCCTCTTGATTTCTTCATTTTCAGTTTGTTTATCACAACAAACAGTGATACTTGGGTCTGTATCATCTTCTGTGGCAATTTTGATCTTCATTATGGATTGCAGCAGCAGATGGCTCACCTGAGACCAACCCCTTTCCCTTAGAACAACTGAAAACCTTCTTTTTCTTTAAGCTGCCATTTACCCTTCCATGGTACAGATGTTTGGAAAGCCATTATTGCAATGAAGGCTCTAAATGTTAAAGCCTCCCTGCTTCTGAGGCAGGTATTTTGCTCATTAATCAATAGAGCCTGGCTACTGCCTTACTTGTTAGTATTTTACAAATAATCTAAGCCTTGAAACTTTCATATAATCTGACATTCTCCGTTATTTTTTGAAGCACGCCCTCACTGACTGTTTAAATCCACCTCCAGCAAGCTGTGCTCCCTGCCACGGCTGCCTCCTCTCCTGGGAGTCACACTGCCTCTCAGCCCAGCAAGTGACAGCAAACCATGGCACTTCTTCCTCCTCTTCCTCCTCCTCTCCCCTGCTCATGTTCAGCCCCAGGAGCCTGCTTCCTCCATGGCACAGGTCCTGCACTGACCCTGCATGAGCTCCTCCTGTGTGAGCTGATGTTGTCTGTGCCCACCTCAAGCTGTAGCACCAAGTACTCTTACAGGTGCTGGTTGGGAGGCTGCTTTTCCATTGGATTTATGGGGATCAGCTTTCCCTGTGCAGCATGCAGGTTGCATTTGGGTATTTCCTGCACTCTTGATGGTGACTGGAAGAGGGGGTTGGAGTAGGCTCTGGGATCTGAGTTGGTGTTGGCTGAGGGCAGCTTTAGAAATGGGTTTTTATTTTCTCCTCTGAGTAGGAGTCCCCATGTTGTCTAGGCTGTGTGTGTATATTGACATGCCAAAATCCTTCACACTGCTTTCCCAAGGGTCACTTGCATGTGAGGCAAAGCACCCAGTAAGGCTGGTGGTCACACAGCAGGACTGGACTTGGGCTCTCTGCCCACACCAACCTCCCCCATCCTCCCATCCCTCACTGCCACGGTGTCAAGAGCTGGGATCAGGCTGGCACAGTGGCCAGGGTCCTTCCGCCACAGGGCTTTTGTGTCCCTTGTCACAGGGGCAAAAGGGATTTGTTATAATCTGACCTCAGGTTGTCACCAGAGTCGGTGTGGAGTTGGGTGCTGGGCTGTGCAGGCTTGTGGTCACTGGGGCTCTTGCAGAGATGGTGAGTCACAGCACCTGGCATCACTGAAAGCAAAAACTGTGGGATATGTGGGCTGAGTGCCTCTCATTGCCTGTTCCTCCTGCTTTCCCAGCTGTAATTTGCAAAATAAAAGCAGCTCTGATGCTCATACACTGGTAAACAGCATTAAAAGATTAAAACAGAAGTGAATATAGTCCAGCATCAGGAACTGATGCCCACAAGTCTGGCTGAACCTCTACTGTGAAACACAATAAAACACAGCAGCCAAACCTGTCTTACCAAAGTCATTTGTAGTCAGTTCTTGAGTACAAAGGAGCACAACTCCTCTTCAGGACTTTGGTGTTGTCCCCACTAAAGACATGGTTAAAATGTGCCAACAGAGCTGCACTCAGATAATGCTCTGGCAGGGCTCCTGTTTCACCTGCATTATGTGGAGTGTTTAATGGTAATATCACTCTTGCTTAGATAGACTTGGCATTCCTCAGTGTTTTCTTGTTAAAGAAATTTCCTTAAGTAGAAACTTTTTTTCTTCAGAGTAATTTTTGGTTGATTATTGCTTATATATGCAATTAGTATAATTGCATCTGATTATGCAAATGTATTTAACCATATAATTAGAACATAAAGGGATGAAATATAATGCAGTTGGGAAATCTTTTGTAAAACTTTCCAGGCTCAGGGTGATTGTCATCTCTTGAATTGTAGGTTGGTAGACCGAAGATCTTGGTTCAGCATCCTGGCTAGTTTCAAAACATGTTTTAAATATGGTATTAATTGCTCTTAAAAGGGGTTACATGGCCTTTGTGGTGTGTAGTTTCTGATTTTTACATGATAGTATCAGAAGATCAGTGCTGAGCTCAGCCTGTGTCTCGTGTGCCTGTAAATTTTACATCCAGGGTCATGAAAGCATCAGTCCTTCATCAGACCAAACCCCAGATTCTGCCTTCAGATGGGGCCTCTCAGGGAGAAGAGAAGAGAGGCAGGACAAGCACAGAGTTGTGCACCTTGGGGTGCTTGTTGTCTGTAGCTCAGGGGCAGAACTGGCCCCAAAATCCTATTAGTGGTAACACATATTAGTGGCTGGCTTATTTTTTCATCTGCTTTCACTTAGAGTCAGGATTGAAGCATGAGAGACTGATTTTTGTGTTTGGACACAGTTGTTATTAATTTTTATCTATAGTACAGTGAGTTCTACAGCACTTCTAGCTAACAAGGTAAAAGCAAGAAAATGGAGCTGTGTCTTGCTCGTTACAAGGTCTTTTAAGGCTTAACTATCTGATTAAAAGTTAACATTTTTATTATTTATACTTTTGAACCAATAACCAAACACCTGTTGCCTGCACTGCAGGATTTTCTGTCCAATCAAAAACTAATACTTAAAACTAAGAAGAAGAAGGAACAAGAAGGAAGAAGAGCCAACACCCCAGAACCTCCATCTTGTCCTATACCTATTACTATATCCTAAAACTCCAAATTCCAAACCCTTCACCATGTGATATTACACACTTCCACTCAAACTATACACCAGTGATCCCAATTCCATCACTCAATTTTGGAAGCCTTCTCCAAGGCAAGTCAAAAGCAGTGTTCTCCAGGGGTCAGTGCCAGAAAGCAAAGGAAGTTTAAAACTCCCAGGCTTCAGGGCTCCAACATCATCCCTTTGGAGGGAACCTTTCTTGAAAAGGACTGAGGAGGTGGAGGAGGTAGAATGCTGCATTTCCCTGACTGTGGTCTGGAGATGTTTGTTGTCATTTAAGAAGTTTGGCAGGAGCAGGGGTCTGAACATGCTTTTCAGATTTTCTATGCAGTGCTTGAATTGCAAAGGCTGCTGTTCTTTCTCCTTCCCTGGTTCCTGTTAAAGCTGTGCAAGGAGCCTCACACAAGTCATCAGAGCACCTTGCTTCAGATCTGATTTTCAGCTGTGCCACGACAGCCAGGCTCACTGCCAAGAGCTGTGGAGAGAAGAGGGACTGGATGATGATAGCAGGATTAAGTGATTTCTCAGCAAGATGTGCTCATCTGTGCCCTGAAACAAGAGCCTTGTGAGTCTTAGGGCAAAGCAAATATATGGGGTGTGTGTAAAAAGCACCAACAGTATATTCTTATTTATCATTTAGATTGTGTTAATATCTTCTGCTTCTAGTCAGAAATTAGTACCCAAAGTGATTACTGCCCCTTCCCAGGGTGGACACAGCCCAAATGAGCAGCCTGGTGTACACCTGCATTCATTATCTCTGCAAAGACTGCAGATTTGCTGCTTTTCAGCTTCACAGAGTTGCAACTCTTTATTGTCCTTTGCCTCTTGCTTTGGGCTGCCTTTTGGTCAGCAATGTCTGGAGCTGGTTTTCACAGATGCCAAGAAGCTCCTTTTATTTCCAAGGCCTGAATCCTGGCAGCAGCAGTGTGAGTGGAAATGGGCAGGAGGCAATCTCGGCCTCAGTGCCCTGCTTGGTGTGCCAGGGGTGGGCAGAGTTGAAATATAGGCCAACATGCTCTGAATTTAATTACTGCAGGAAAGATGAACCCTCCAGCTGCTCTCTTACACAGCAGTGAGACCCATGAATGGCTGGTGTGTTATATCTGAAGTTCCATGTGTTGCAAGCTGCTTGTGGGGTTTGTGGCAGCTGAGATGTTGCTCCAGTGCATAGCTGTGGGACCCAAGTTCCCCTCAAATTTCTCCAGACCAAAGATACTGGAGTGAGCTGCCTGGGCTTGTGGCAAGTGCCTCCCACATGTATAAAGAGTTGATGGGATCAGGGTGGGGGGTGTGGAATTATCTCCCTCAGGTCGGGGCAGCAGTGCTTGGGGAAGCCCTGCCAAGCTGGGAGCACACTCCAGGATGGGAATGCTCCTAGTCTGTGTTGCTTGGTGTGAGGAGACAGCTTTGGCTCTGAAAGGACTTGCTGACCTGATAATTCTAAAATGTCATTTGAGGAGCTGTCCAGGACTTGGCAGCCCAGCCCAGGACATGCTGCTCCTCTCCTTAAAGGGAGTTTCTGCTGTTGTTGATAGCAGTTGGGGCAGATTCCTCTTCAGATTGTGTCTGACAGGGCTGGGTGTGCTGCCAGATGTGCCCCAGGCAGGAGGGAGTCCTGAGTGGGGGAGGTCTCACCTGAGCTGATGGATGCTGCTGCTGATGCTCCTGACATCCCCTGAGCTGATGGATGCTGGTGATGGTGGTGACGATGATGATGCTGGTGACATCCCCTGAGCTGATGGATGCTGGTAATGGTGGTGGTGATGATGCTGATGGTGACATTCACTGAGCTGATGGATGCTGGTGATGATGGTGATGATGCTGATGGTGACATTCACTGAGCTGATGGATGCTGGTGATGATGGTGATGATGATGATGGTGACATCCCCTGAGCTGATGGATGCTGGTGATGATGGTGATGATGCTGATGGTGACATTCACTGAGCTGATGGATGCTGGTGATGATGGTGATGATGCTGATGGTGACATTCACTGAGCTGATGGATGCTGGTGATGATGGTGATGATGATGATGGTGACATCCCCTGAGCTGATGGATGCTGGTGATGATGGTGATGATGATGATGGTGACATCCCTCTGCAGGCAGCTGGCCCTGGTACATGGATCATTGCACTGATTGCTGACCTTGCTGGTGAATAGTAAAGCACTGGGTAAAGCTGCTGTGATCTTTGGGAGCTCTCTGTGTGACAGGGACTGTGGGTTTTATGTGGTCAAAGGTACCTAAAGGAGGTGCCTGCAGGGTGGCTCTCAGTGTGACATCCCTGCTGCTCCCCATGGGAGATGCCAGCTGGGAGCATCTGAAGTCTCTGACTGAGCAGCAGCAGAATCTCTGCCTGAACCCTTTCTGTGCAAATGCTCACTACAGTTATTATCTACTGGGGAAGCAGCATCATTCCTCTTAACCTGGAACTGCAACAAAGCCATCAAGTCACTTTTCTACAGCCTGCAGCAAATTTGGGAAATGAAGCTGCATTTGCTGTGGCTCAGGGAACATTTTTAGTTAGCCAAGAGGATGGACCAGGCAGTAAACTAGATTTACAGTTTTTATTTTTCAAATAATGCTTTGGAACACTTTATTGACCAGCAAAACGAATTGCATCTGCTCATCTCCCACTCCCACATAAAATACAGAGAGGTTTCCTCCAGGATCATATTCCTTTCAAAACCATTCTCTGCTCAGTACCAGTCTGGGAAACATGTGCAGCCATTTGATAAATATATTGTGAAAATCATGGTTGAAGTGGCAGTCTGCCTGCAGCAGAGGAATAGCTACTGGGAAAAATGGTAAATAAGATATCTGTAAGTAAATTAATTTTGCTCATATAAGCTTGTTTGCAGCTGTGGTTCGTGTCTGCAGCATTATCCTCTGTTCTACAGCAAGTGTTCAGTGTTGTGGGGGATCAGCAGGGACAGCAAAGCTGTGCAGGAGCTGGGAGATGGTGATGGTAGAATTTCTGTTTTGCTGGGATTTTCCATCACAGCAAGGTATGGTTGTGCCAGTCTGAAAAACTGCAAATCCACCATTGATTTAGCCCTGCAGAAATTAATAGTTGCCTTTTGTACTGAGTTTATGCACAATGAGACTGTGCTGCACATAACTGATTTGCTTATTCTGAAATCATTGCTTTCCAATACAGTTTTGGAGGATTTATCAAGTGAAAGGAATCCTTCAAAACAGCAAAACTTGAAACAAAGCCCAGCTCTACAGATGAACAATTCTTTTTTTTAAAGTCTTGCTGGATTTTTTAGCCTTTTAGCAGCACTGTTTTATATGTTTCAACAATATTTTTTGATGGGATGGACTGATTTATGGGGTTTATCTTCAGTTTATCTAGTTCATTTGTCAGTTAGCTGAAGATTTATTTTGCAGCCTGTGCTGTGGGTTAGAACTGAGCAAGTTTGCTTCAGCTTTTGAGGAGGAGACACCCAGGGTGCCTGGTCTGGTTGGTGAGGAGCTGCTCAGGTCACTGACACAAGCATCACTGTTTGCTGGGCTGCTCTTCCCAGTGCTCCTGGCCTTTTCTTCCTGCTGGCTGAGCAACATGAGACTCACAGATATTCAGTCCAGGTGGGTGGTTTGTGGGCTGTCACACCCAGCCACAAAGCAACATGGGCAGATTCTTCCTTCCCCTTGCTCCTACATATGGGGAAACCTTGTGAGGAATTATGGATTTGTCTTTACAAACAAGCTGTGGGTCTGCTGGTAGATAAAACCAGCACTGAGAGATAAAAGAGATAAAAGAAACAATAGGAAGGATTCCACTGATTGATGAATAGAAAAAGATATTTGCCTTTACAAACAAGCAGAAGGTTTGCTGATAAATGAAATTGGATATTGAAAGATGGAAGAAGCAATGGGGGAAAACCATGAATTCTATAAGAATTAAAAAATAAAAGGGAAAGTTATACATTAGAGGGGAATCTTAGGTATCAGGCATTCTGGGAAGTCTGTACCTCTCAAGTACCTCAGCAATGGGGAAAGAGAGAGGGAAATGCAGCTGGGAAGTTGGGATAAAAAGGAGGCCGCGTCCTCCAAAAATTTGAGAGATCCCAGGGGAATGCCCCATGGCCTCTCCCTTTATTCGATAAAGTTACAGGACTCCTCTGTCTCCTTTTTGGACATAAACCTCTTGTGTTTGTGGATTAATTTTCCTGACAGCCTCGTGGTGGGAGGAGGGAAGGTGTAGGAGCTGCAGGCTTCAGTTGCAGATTCATTTTCCTCTTGGTGCAGCCCAGGGATGAGGTGAGCTGTGACTGTCCAGGGCTAAAGCTGCATCAAGGAAGGGCTTTGAGTTTGTTTCTCTTGTAGGCAGGAGAAAAAGCTTTTAGTGCAGGGTAGCCTTGAATGTTTCCTCCTATCCCTTGAGCAAGCTGGGTTAAATGCTGGAAGCATTTTTGCTCCCTCCTTCCCTTAATTTAGAATGATTTCTGTGATGTCCCAGGCTGCCAGGAGAGTTGCAGCCTAGCCCTGGCAGCAGGGATGTGGCTGGTGCTCTCCTGGCCATGCAGAGCAGCCCTGGGAAGCCCTGATCCACAGGCAGGGCTGGACTGGTTGTGATGACCTTCCCCTAGAGCCAAGCATGCAGGCATCCCATGTGTGTCACTGGGAAATCCCATGTGTGTCACTGGGAAATCCCACGTATATCATGGGAAATGTGCTGCTCCCAGGCTCTGGAGTGCAGGGAAAGGCTTGCATTTGCCCTGACCTGATGCTCCTTGCTTAGCTCAGAAGCTTTCCAGACTTCACAAAAGCATTTTGCAGACAGCAAATCCCTGGTGGGCTTCTCACAAATGGGTCTTGAAGGGTCACAGAGGGTTTGTGGGACCATGTGCAGTGTGTGCTGGACTGAACCCCAAACCCCTTCCCTCACTGCTGAGAGCCCCCCCCCCCAGTGCTGCATCCTGGCTCCAAAGGGGATTTGTGCTTCGGGATTGACATGTTTAAATATAGTTTTAATAGAAGCTTTTAAAGCTGATCTCATCATTTCATTACTGTTTTGAGTGAGTGACACTTCTATCAATTTGTTTCAAGCAAGCCTGCAGAAAAGATAGGAGGGGGGAAAAGGAATATCTTAGACTTGGGTATTCCCTTTCTGTGACACCCAGTGTCCAGCATGAATCCCTGTGATTGGCACATGACCTGGGGTGAAGCCTCCAGTCAAGATCTTGATCTGGTTTTCTCATTGATCTAAAAGGTTGAGCTTGGCTGCCATGGGGGACTCAGGAATGTGCAGCAGAGTTCACTGTGGTGTGTTTAACTGAGCATTGCAGGGCAGCTTTGAGCCCAGTTCAGCTCCTGTGTGTGTTCCCAGGCTGATGCTGGATGGGGCTCTTTGGACTCACTCACCCCCACCCTGTCCTCATGTAAATGAAATGTAGATGCAAGTGTCACCTGGCTTGCAGGGGTTTTATGCACAACCTGCTTTGAATACAGAGAACCACTGGTTGCAATATTTCAGGGTTAAGCCTACTCTGGAATTCACTGGATGCAGGCCAGGATGCTGTGAGTGAAGTCAAGAACTCCCCCACTATCCCCAGAAGCTGGGCAGAGGGATGAAATGATGCAGTGCTGCATCTTCAGAGGTGATTAAGTGTTGACAGCCATGTGCTGCAGAGGATCATTTCCTGCTCTGCACTGTGCTGGGAAGACTGAAATCTGTTTTAAATTGAGACTGAAATTAGCATCCAGGAAACAGCGATTTTATGCAGCAGTTTTAGCTTTGTATTGCACTTTTGTGTTCTGTAGGTCTTTTCCCAAGGAAAAGCTGATTCCCACCACATTTTAATCATTAAGCATTGTTGATTTGCAACTCACTGTAGATTTTATACATAGTGGACAGCAAGATGAACATGTGTTTGCACACAGACTGCAGCTGTGTAGGACCAGGGGCAACCCTGGAACCATATTTGCTTTTAAATTCTGCTTTTGATGGCCATGTTGCAATTGGCAGTGTGGAAGTCACCAGGCTTGGCCGTTCTGTGACACTCTCTAGGGCCCTTCAGGGCAGCAGAAACTACTGGGGAGCCCTAAATGGCTGTGGAGTTGTTGTTATGCTTGTTGGATTTGAGTACATGCTAGAAGCTCTTGTATCCTATAAATAAGAATTCAAGAGGTTGAAAGTTCGACCCTTGGCCCTCAGCTGTTGGGATGCTTTTCCCAGTTTTGTAGGCTCTGGTTGGCTGTAGGTCTGGCTACAGAAGGAGAAGTTTCTCTTTAGCTGTGTCACTTGTTACACATCAGATAAAATCTCATTTTTATCTCTTTCCTGTCTAGCTCAATGCCTGGGTTTGCCTTTTAATCTGAGTGTACCTTGTGCCTGCCAGTGTTTTGCCTTCACTTTCTTGCATGCTGGAAGAAGCCAGAAATGACTGGTTATGTTTGTGTTGAGTGAACATTATTATTCAGTTTACCTCTGTTTGTGATTCTTTTCAGGTATTTCATGGATCCTTTGAACCCTAATATCACTGCTCTCTGCGTGGCCATTTGAGACCAAACAAGCTGGACACAGCCATGGGAGACTCTCCAGGAAATGTCACGGATGGAGGCATGGACACACAGACTGAACTGGTGGAGAGGGTGGCAGCCATAGATGTGTCTGTTGTCCCAGACAGAAGTGACCAAAATGGTGAAGACAACCCTGAAGAAAATGACACAGTCTTTTCTGATAACATAAAGGACATCCAAAGAAATGGAGTCAGCAGTGACGTGGGAATCAATGAATTTCTGCCTTCCCAACAGTCAGAAGATGCTCACTTGAGGCATGTTCCCAAGAGACCTCTAACTAGACCTGGTCTATCCAGTAGGAAGTTGTCCCTTCAGGAAAGATCATCAGGAGGTTATTTGGCTTCTAGCAACACTCCAGGTTGTGGTCCTTATGCCACAGGGCCATCACCACGTATAGTCAGGAGACCAACGATAGAGTCCCATCGTGTTTCCATATCAGACTCTGAGGTAGGCATGTTCTCCCCTACAGCTGAGGTGTTGGGGTAAGGTAAGTCTTGCTCTGGTAGTAATGGGAGCCCTCAGTCTTCTGGAGTAGTAGACCTGAAAGCACTGTTATTTCTAAGGGGGTGGAAAAATCCCTGGAACCAGGGATCATATCAGCTTGGAATTGGAGAGCTCTGCTGGGTGTAGCCCTGACATTTGGCTCGTTTAGCCCTCACCTGCCTGGCATAGTCTTGGTAAGGGATCATGACCCTTGTGTCATGGTGACACACAGGAGTTCTTTCAGGTTGTTCAGAGAAAGGGCTGTGGCCAGATGACTTTGCTCTTGTGTCCCTGCTGTAGGTGCCCTTTGGGAATTCACCCGTCACAGCAGCTTTGCTGATGGTATTTTATGGATTTAAACTTCTGGAGATTATGTATCTACTATTGTGTTTTGCCAAAATTGAGGGCACGATTTAATTTTATAAAGAGCTTAAATACCTGGCTCCTGTCAGGGTTTTCTTTTCTCTTTAAAGCATTTGTAACAGCAGTGGTAAGGGAAGGCTGTGACCCTGCTGTCCTTCAGAGGGGTGTCTGGGTCGTTGTAGTTGTTCTGCAGCTGCTCTCCTGGTCCCAGACCTGCCCTGGAGGAGCTGTGACATGCTGTCAGTAGTCCAGTGTCTTGATGGGAGGGGGTGCTGGTTGCAATTCCCAGTGCTGGATGTGCAGTAGTGGGGAGGGCAGGGGGGGCTGTTCAGACCACGCTGCCCAGTGTCATGACCTAGATGCCTGCAGCAATGCAGGGACTCACATCACTGGGGTTCAGACTTCTGCCACTGTGGGTCCAAGGGACCTGGGGCCTAACATCTGTGTGGCTGGGTGTTTCCCTTTTGAGAAGTAGGTGTTTTCCCCTTGCACATCTGAAAGGATGGTGGTGCACACCAAATCAGCTGGGGAGCTGTGCAAGTCACATCAGCTGTGGGATGGGTGGTGCAGCCCCTGCTGATAAGAGGATACATGCAGAAGGTGCACTGCAGAGACTGCAGCTTCTTTGACAGCAGCCATATGCTTTAATAAGGGAGGCAGGGAGGGAAAAGAGCCAGTTCTTGGAAGCAGGACGTGACTTGAGTGCCAGCTCTCCCATCCTGCAGTGCTGTGATTGTGCCAGGAGTGAGGCTTTTCTGAAATCTTTCAACATAACTGCAGTCAAGTGTGACTGGCACATTCCCATCTGCAAGTAAATTCAAAGTACTCCATCCCCTTCCACAGCATCTGCATCCTGGGGAGCAAGGGTTACTGCCTGGGGGTGGGAAGTGCTTGGTTTGAAATGCAGATGTGGAGCCCTTGTGTCCCTGCTCCTGCAGCAGCTCTTTACACAGTGCTGCCTTTTCCATGGCCACTTTGGTATCACTGAGAGAGCACTGCTGTGGTGCAGCAGAGCTGTGCTCACTGGAAACCATCATTCATATTAATGGGGAATGGCTGTAGTAGGAGTGGGATGGGAGCCTGGGTGAGCTGGGAATATTCTGAGGTGGGTGCTTGCCCTCACAGAGCACAGTGCTGCTCCTTCCCACCTTATAGGGATAGCATCTGTACCTATAAGGAGCAGAAGGATTGGGAAAATACATGCTTGGATACAGGGTAAAATTTGAGCAGTGTGTGCCAGGTGTGCGACAGCAAGGTGAGTGTGCAGCCTGCACACTGCCCAGCTCCAGTGTCACCACTGCTTCTGCCAAGTGGCTGTTGAAGGGTTGTTGTGTTGGTGGCTGTGAGAGGCACTGCCAGTCCTGATCTGAGCTGTGCAGCTGAGAGAGACAGCAGGGAACTCTGAAAGAAAGGCCTTTTGTTCTCTATCAGGCATTCTAAAAGTTACCAGGGTATCCATGTTGAGGTTTTTGGTCCTATTGGGGATGAAATCAGCCCATAATGAGAAATAGAGTCATGGTGCACTTGGCAGCAGCTGCTGCTGAGTGTCTCTTGGTGGCTCTGCTATGCAGACCCTCAGTGAGGCTGGTGGGTCACTGCCAAGATCCAGCTCAGCAGGCCCAGCATTGCCCTGACCTGCCTACAAACGGCCCTGTTGCACACCTTGTTCTAGGCATGCTGCACATTTGTGTTCCAGTCAGTGCCTCTCACTTGCTTAAAGCCATTTTTGGGGTTGGTTCTTTCCCCTTGCTTGGGGTTTCTGATATCCTCAGTCAGTGCCTTTCAGTAGCAGAACATCCATCATTGCTCCAGCTCATGGTCCCTGCCTGGGTCAGTCCCAGTCTGTGCAGAGCTGGAGATGAAGTTCAGGAGCATTCAGGCTTTATCAGTCCCCATGTGCAGGCACTGTCTGTCAGGAGCAGGGATGGATGGCACAGCTGCATGTCACAATTTCCTGTGGTGCTGATAGCCATCTCAGACTGAGTCTGCTTCCCTCTCCAGCAGGATGGCAGCTCCGTGCCTGGCTGTCACTGACGCTGCATCCTGGACTGATGTGCAGAAGTAATGGAGAGATGTGCTGTGCAGAGACAGAGTGTGGGGATACAGCAGAGCTGAGTGCTCTGCTTTCACTGATGGATTATGGAAGAACGTTGTGTTCTCCTAGAGACATACTGCTGAGCTTTTTAATGCTGGTTTAATATTTGTTCACAGGCTGGGAGGAAAACTTCTGTTCAGGGATCAAGAGGCACAAGAGCTGAAGCTAAGCCTGTGAGGCTGAGGGAGGATTTATCAAGTGACAGCAGCAGGCAGTGAATTGGGGCTGTCCTGTCACTGGGACCCATTCCACAGACACCTGCCTTCTGAACACAGCTTTTAGATTTGTTATTTAGGCAGGTGGGAGCTCCTGGGCTGGCAGGGCTGTTATACAAAGACTATTCCCAGAGACACCAATTAGCCAACTGCCCTTGGACAAAGAGCTGGCAGCTGCTGGTGTCTTGCAGCCACTGCTGACAAGTCTGGGTCTGCAGTTTTAACTCTGCCAGAGAAGTGTTCTGCTCTCCCAGCAGTGTTACTGTGCTCTTAATTAACCTGATCTCTCATTTCTCTATCAAAAAATGATCTGTAATTTGAAAAGTTCCCTGTTTGTTCCCCTCCTTTCTTAGATTATTCATGGCCTATGGCCTGGAAGGTTCTCTCAGTGCTTCAGGAGTGCCTGATGGGATTTCTGCTGCCTTTCTGCCTATCAGAGCTTTGTTCTGACAAGGGAATGGCTTTGCCTTTAGCTGTGGCACAGAAGTGATTAAGCTGAAGCTATTAAGGGTACATAAGCTGCAGAGCTGAGGCACAGGCCCCAGAGTTCAGGCCCACTTTGCCTCTGTTGATGTGACATTCCCAGCTCCTGCTCAGTGCTGGCAGCAAGGCAAGAGGAGAGGATTTTCCAGAGGCTGCTAAAAGCAGCTTTTGCTTTGCTGCCCAGATGATGCCCTGGTGTTTGTCTGTACTGGGGAAAGACTCTCTGAAGATATTTGTACATGGGCATCCTATCCCTGTCTGACTGACAGAGCTTCTGTAACAGCAGGTCTTGGATCTGTGAGAGAGGTGCTGCATGTTGGAATGAGGCATTTGAAAGAGCAGTGCTGGTGGGTTTGGTTTTTTTTTGTTTGTTTCTTTAAAGTCCTGCTGTTTTAAAGTAACCTTTTTAGTTAGCCAAGAAAATCTTACTTGAAGAGAGGCTAGGAGAAGAATAAAAGATGTCTTTTTTTCAGGCTTTCTCCCCAGACCTGCCAGCACAGTTAATTGCTTTATACATTCTCTTCTCCAGTCTCTTCCAGTTGAATTTCCTTTCCCTTTCACATGTTCCCTTCCTCTCTCTGAATCCCAGTTCCCCCTGTCCTGGTGTCCACATTGTCTCTCCACCCTCTGGGATCAGTAGGAGACTGTTCCAGGTGTCCCTGCAGTCATGGGAATCAGCTGCAGCTCTGTGTGCTTCAGCAGGAGTGGAGAGGATGAGTCAGGCCAGTGCCTTCTCCCTCCCTGGAGGTACAGGGAGGAGAACGAGCTGACAAAGGGAATTTTCCTATGCTGAATGTCCATGGCTTACTCCAGAGGCATGGAAAATAAATCACTTCTTTGTCCTTTCTTTCCTTGGTTTTCCCCATCTTTGTCATAGCTTCCTGCTTGTTTGGCCAACTGGTGTCAAGGGCTGAGAGGCAGTGCCTTGGTGCTTGGCTGATGCAGGTCTCACATTCCTCCAGGACCTGGGAGCTGCCTGGTTTTCTTTATAAAGTGATTTCCTTGCTGAGCACAAAGGTAAACTCAGATGGGACCAGAGCATGGGCTGAGAGCTTCTCCAGAAACCCCCTAAGTCCCCCAGATTTATTTCTTCTAGAGGCCTCTAGTATGGTTCAAGCTAGAGCTCTTGAAAAGGATTAAAGATACTTGGAAAACATTTCTTCAAAGAAGACTCCCCAGCATTGCTTATTTATTTTCCTTGCATTAATCAACCTTTATTTAAAGCTGCATTTTCAGCTTCTCTAAGGGTAAGGTTTGAGAGAAGGAGGAAGCCCAAAGCTGCAGCTGGAGAGGGGCTGGGAAGGCTCTGCCTTGGTCCCACGAGTCCCAGGCTCCTGCATCAGCTCTGGGGTCTGAGGTGGGTGAGCCCCAGTGCTGAGCTCTCTGCCCAGCCATGGCCACTGCAGTGCAGCAGGGCTGGCCTTGCTTTTTGCACTTCTTTTTGGGTGATGGTTCAAAATCTGTTTATTTTCTTACCACCACAAGGTCTGGGCTTCCTGTCTATCCTTCTCTGTCCCTGAACAGCTTTCTTAATTTGAATTCATTGCTCCCCTTAATGCCCATTTTCTGGCTTTTATTTTCATTTTGCCTGTTTTCAGAACTGCCTTCACTTCCCCTTCTAGGCAGGATAAGTTTAAAGCACTGTTTCCTCATTTTCCTTCCATGCATGTATCTCTGAATTGCTGAAAATTCTTTTCAGACTGGGGAGTTTGGCTTTGTTTAGGGTACAAAATTCTCCATTATATATGTATTCTCCATTATATGTATATAGGCAGTCTGTATTCAGAAATGTCTGATTTTGGAAATCAGCTCTGGTTCTCCCTTCCCATCCATGCATCTCCCTGAGACAGAAAAGGCTCAATTCTCAATTTCTCAGGATTTCTGTCACCCAGTGGTGGCCACAGTGGATTTCTGGAACTGGCCCTGGACTGCACTGTGCTTTATGATTTTTGATCAATTTTTGTTTTCTGTGGCATTGATTTCCTCCCCCCTTCCTCTCTTGACTAATACCTTGGACATGTTAACACAGGGGGCATCTTGTTTTTTAAGGTGAAACAATTATTGCACACTTGGACTGGCTGAGTCTAATTTGGTGACAGCTTTTCATTAAAGGATCTCATTAAGGTTCTTGCTCTATTTGTATTTATCAGCAGTTGCAAATACATTGGCGTGATGAAATCAAGAGAATTGTACAATGTTATCTTAGAGAAACACTTGGCCCAGAGATAGGTGTTTTTCTCTGATAAAGGAATAGGACAATTATCCCACTTCCTGCAGGAGAACCAAATAACAGAATAACAACCCTTCCAGTCTGCAGCAACACGTGGCAGGAGTCACTTCAGCAGTGAATTATAGTCTTTTCAGCAAGGGGAAAAATGTAGAAAGCACTTATAATCTGGTTTGATTTTTGCTGCGTTCAGCTCAAGTGCTGGAAGCACAGCAGAAGCTGAAGTGGTGGTGCTTCCCAGCAGGAATTATCTGAGTGGAGAGCAATGGGAGTGTGGGCCAGGAAGGGATGTGGTGACAGCAGTGTCACTCTGGGAGGCTGTGCTGCAGATCTTGTCATTGCCTTTCCCTTGGACCCTAGCTGGGTGTTCCTCCCAGTGGTTATCCACCCCTTTCAAAAAACTGTCCCTAAAGATGGGAGTTCTGGTGTCACAAACTCCATCTGGCAGCAGTGAAACACCAGGGAGATGCTTCAGGTGATCAGTCTGGTGGGGGATAAGAATGGTAATTTCTGGTAAGAGGGATGGTGAGAAGGCAGAGTCAAAGGAATTGGTGACTTGGACACAGGGATAAGGCACAGTCCCTTCTGCTTGGGGGGAGGGATGGGTGGATGAATGATGGAGGGATGGGTGGGTGGATGGATGGATGCACTGCATCCCTCACAAAGGGCTCTGCTTCTTCTGGAGGAAGAGAAAAGATGCCACCATGGCTTCCTTGGCAGTCTGTGAGCAAGAAGCAGCAGCACTTGGTGCTTTAGAGATTGAGACAAGGTACTGAGTGCTGTATTGATGGCTGTGTGTAAAATGCTGTGTCTACTCCTGCAAGTGATCCCTGCTCAGGGAGGAGGCCTCATAGCAAGACCTGGTCATTTCAAGCTTGCTGGTTTGAAGAGTAGGAGATGTGAGGTGGTTGGAGGCTTTCTTGGAGGAATGGTCACTTTTCCTGCCTGTCCCAGCTGCTCTGGTTTCACCCTCTGCAGCACTGCAGTTTTTATAGGACCAGGCAAGGGGTACAAAGTTGAGCACAGAGAAGCCAGGACAGGAGACATCATCAGAAAAACGTTCCGGCTGAATTTGTGAAAATCACCAAAATGCAAAGCACAGCCTCACACTGGGAAGTGAATCTGCTGGCACAGTGTTTGCAGGGGAATTTGTCCTCCTCATGTCCATGCCCTGGGTTCCTGCATGCTGCCCCCTCCTTTAGGTAGGATGCCCT
The DNA here is from genome assembly GCA_013397375.1 of Toxostoma redivivum. Classification (NCBI taxonomy): domain Eukaryota; kingdom Metazoa; phylum Chordata; class Aves; order Passeriformes; family Mimidae; genus Toxostoma; species Toxostoma redivivum. The sequence goes on from VXBI01001500.1 coordinate 487,995, forward strand.
CATGCCTCACATCTTGGCTTTTGCTGGGTCATGCTTTCTCCTCTCTTGGTGCTCCTAGTTCTGATGGATTAGTTTTTACCTTTGGAAAGATATGTGCTTTGCTAACAGCAGAGTTAATACACTTCTGTGGCCCCATTACTCACAGCTGGCTGCTCTTCCCTGTCAGGGAGGTGGAAAAAACTTCCTTTCCTGGCAACAAGATCAAGATTTAAACCATTCCTTGTATTCCTGACAAGCCATGGCTTGCAGGCTTTAAAAGTCATTATCAGTCCCCCATTTCTTTACTTTTTATTGTGATGATCTCTTGAGTTAGGAGCATTAGGAATGTTTTCTGGTTGGTGGTGGAGAAGAGTCAAAATTATCATCTCTCTGAGATGATAGGGAGTCCTGAGAAGGCAGAGGAGTGTTGCTGTTGGTGGGAATGCTGCCTGGGGCAGAGACTCTTACACCCCTGTTCTTACAAAAGGGCTGAAGGCATCTGGCACTGCTTTTGTGTTGTGGTGCTGCTTCTGTAGATGGCAGGGCCATTCTGAGGTTTATGGGAAGGTTAATCTACCTGTCTACATGTTTTATATCAGCTTTGTTCCCAAAGAAGTACAGAGGCTGGCTGTGAATTTCCAGCTTGCTTTAGTGCTTGGCAGTCCTGGGGAGAAATGTTCCAAAATGCTGGCTTGGGAAGTGCATCCCATCTAAGGCTCAGCCCACACCATGTCCTGGCCTTGGAAACTCCTCCTTTTCCTCACCCCACCAAGCTGGGGGCTCTTCCTCCCCTGCAATGCAGCTCAGTGCTGTGTTCAGTGAGGACCAAACTGCAGCCACTGTGCTGGTGCCAGCCCTGCAGAGATGCCAGCAGAGCTCAGCTCTGCAGCACGGGCTGTGTGCTGTGCTGTGGCCCATGGACCCTCTCACAGTGCTGCTTTTCCTTTAGGCTGTACAGTTCCAAAAGAAGGGTGGGTTTAACACCAGGAGGCTGCATGGGTTCCACCCTGTTTTCCCCCTATGCTGGTCCTGGTGTGTGCAGGAGCTCAGCATCCATCATCACATCCCCACCCTGTGGGGTTTCAGGCCTGGATTCCATGCCAGCAGAGACCAGACCTGCTCTGGGATGATTTATTTCAGCAAATACCACACCAGCTGAAGGGAATCCATTGTTTGTGTTGCATGGCAGAGGAGCTTGGCTCTGTGAGCTCTCCTGGAAGGGCAGCCCATGATCCAGGTGAGGGCTCCTCTGGGTGCAGCCACAACCAGAGTGGCCCTGTCTTGGCCAGGCTGTTGGTGGGAAGGGCACAGGTCCATGCTGTCACCCTGGGCTGGGTGCTGGGATGCTGCCAGGCTGGGAAAGCCTGGGGAGGCTGGGACAGGGATTTCCTGCCTGGTACTGAGCACAGTCCAGTTGAGAGGGTTCATATGAGCAGGCCAGGGTCTGCTGTCAGTCCCCCTGGGCTGAACCTGGGGCAGTGCTGGGGAATTGGGGTGGTTTTACACCAGCACAGAATGAGAATTCAGCCCATAATTGTTTTGTCTTGGGTTGTCAAAAAAAAAAAAACAAAGCAGCATTTATAGTGTAACATACACCAGTTTAAGTAAGATTAAGTCTTTAATAATTTAGCACTCTGCTGCTACTTGAACCTGACTCAAACTCAGTCTTTTCCTTTACCAATACTCTAATTATGTTCTCCTTTTGATCTGCAGGACTGTGTGCAATTAAACCAGTACAAGCTGCAGAGTGAAATAGGCAAGGTATGTACTGGGGCTCATGTTGGTCACACCAGCCTGTGTCACACATGTGAGTAGGGGTGGAAAGGCTGTGCCAGCCCAAGGGACCTCACTGGCCAAGACTCCTTGCAAGTTGTGTTTGGTTTGGGGTTTTTTTTTTAATTGTTTTTAGGATTTTTTTCCTTTATTAATTTGAGCAAGTTTTGTTCAAGGTCACAATGGAGTTACTTCCTTTGAAATCTAAATTTATTTTTCCTCCCTCAGAAGGTGGTTAAGCTGGCTCCCTTTCAGAGTGTTTGCTTGCCAAATGTAACACTAAGAGCCTTTGATACATTAATACAACACAACAAGGAAGAACAAAATAACCCAAAAAGATGATCAGGGCAGATGTTTGGTCCCCATCAGGACTAGTTAAAGTTTTTGCATCATGAGAAATGGTCATTTAATTCCAGTGCATGTATAAAAGCTGCAGAATTATTTCAGAGAGATTTTTCTGAAGTTATTTAGAGGTCTGGGCTGGGGAGCAGCTCACACACCTGCACATTTGGCCATGTGCCACCATTGCAGATGGGTCCACAAGCAGTGGTGCTGTCTGGAAGCTGTGCCTGCCTCTGCAGTGGAACATTGCAGTCAGAGGAGGCTGCACCCTGAGCTGCACAGACTCCACCAGGAGATTAATTAGCCCAAATGTCCCCAAAACAAGGCTGGGATGGCAGCCCACCATCTGTGCCATGGGCTGTGCATTTGGCTGCTGGCAGGCAGGCAGGGAGTGAGGCTGCAGGTACCACTGCTGGCACAGCAGGTCCCAAACTCACACACAGCTTCAGACCCTCTTCTGTATGGGTTAAGGAGAGTGTGAAACCTTCTCTGAGGTGGATTTGTCCCTGCCTCCTTTCCTGTGGGTCACAGCAAGCAGATGGGCACTGTGAGGTTGGTAGAGGCTTTGGGATCACCCAGATGGTTTGTGAGTCTCCTCTGAGACCAGAACCCGATTTCAACTCTCAGTGAAGTCAAGAGAAGTACTTTGAAGGCTCTAGTGTTCATCCCACTCATTAATTCAACAGGGATATCTGTCAGGGATAATACCTGGTCATGTCTCACTTGCACAAAATGAGTGTTTACATGGAAGTTTGCAAAAACAGCAGTTTGGATGGAGCTTGGCTTCAGGCTGTCCCTGGAGCTGTGGATACAGCAGCAGTCCAGCTCTGCATCTGCCTGGGCAGCATCTGGTTGGTGGAACAGGAAAAATGTTCAGGCAGAATTTCCAAATTTTCACCAAAAAAAATCGGCTTGAACTTTTTTTTCTCTGCTCCCCACCCCTGTCTGAGTTCAGACAGACATGGTGGCTTTGGCTCAGGGCAGGAGGTGATGGGCCAGCTCCTCCAGACATTGGTAATCCTCCAGTGGCTCAACAGAGCTGCCAAAACACACAACCTTGCTGCAGGGCCACATCACCTGCAGACTGCTCAGGACTCAGCCTGGTCTGGGGCCTTGGGAGTTGTTTTTTTTTCCCAGCCTCAAGCAGCAAGAAGATGAGGTGAAGCTGCTGAGCTGACTTGTGCAATTCCTGTTTATTTTTAGGGTTCCTACGGCGTTGTGAAACTGGCCTACAATGAGAACGATGACAAGTATTATGTAAGTGTGTCTCTCCTCTGCTCCTCTTTGCTGCTGCTCTTCCCCCCCCCTGAGAGCTGGGTGCTCCCTACCTGGCTTCTTTCAGGATGTGCACTCATGATTTGGGTGGCTTGCAAGGAGCTGAAGCTCTGCTGGGCAGGAGCTGCTGCATGCAGGAGGGGAGGGGTGGGTGCCTTATGTAACAGGCTGCAGAAGCATGTTGCTGATTTGCCTTGGCATTTTCTAGCTATGAAGCAGGTCACCTGAAATTAGAGACATGTGGGTGGTGGTATTCAGCACCTGCTGTGCATTGGAAGCCTGGCCTGGAACGTGTTTTGTAAGGAAATGGGGGCGTTTCCCAGAAAAATGCTGAGCAGAGTGGTGTGGCTGGGCAGTGCCAGGCTCCCTGCATCCTGCCCCCTTGGGAAATGCCTGGGGGACACTGGAGGAGGCTCACTTCAGGGCATGAGGTGTAGGGTGCAAGACAGAAGGCAAATCTTTGGGTTTAGCCAAGCCAGAGTTGGAGAGTTTCATATTCCTAAAGGCTGCTTGTGCTGAAGGCTCCTGCTCTGTGCCTCCCCTTTCATAGGCAGCTGAATCCCAACCATCCCAGCTGAAATTCCTGCAAAATCCGCCTGCAGATGTGCTCATGTCCCTGGGCTTGCCCTGTGGCTTGTTTTGTTCAGGCTGAGAGCAGGAGCTGGAAGGAAGGAAAGCTTCCTTGCTGTGTGTGGCTGTGCCTAGAGGCTTCTGGAAAGAGCTTCCAGCAATTTCTGCTGGATCCCAGGGCAGGAATCTGCTCAGGGATCTGCTGCCCAACACAACCCTGCCAGAGCTGCTGCTCCACGCTGCATTTGGTGCATGTGGATGAAAATGGGCCCAGCAGAGCACCCAGGCAGTCTCCTGTGCTGCTGCTTGTCCCTGCTGGCCTTGGGACAAAGGGGAAGAAGAATGTGCTCTGGAACACAGAACATGCTCATTCCTCACTGTTCCCCAGATAGTTTTTCCTCCCTGACTCTTTATTACTAGTGACACACCAGGTTGAAAGGGTCAGGTGGGAATTGTGTGCCTGTGGGTGTTCCATAGCCTTTCTGTGCTTCCAGCAGGCACCAAACTGCAGCAGGAATGTCTTGAAATGAAGGATGGAAGAGATGAGACAAAAATCTGGACAAGGTGCCCTGGAGCTGGCCAAGGAAAGGAGCCACAATTCTTTCCATCTCCTGTCCTTTCCAAGCTGATTCACAGCTGCACCAGAGCTTTTTCCAATGGCTCCTTTTCTCTGCTGCCCTCCAAATCCTTCCTGCCATGCCCTGCAGCAGGAGGGTTTGTTCTGCAGAGGGTGATGGTGCCAGCCCTGGCTTCCCTGATCCATCTATCCCACCAGCACAGGCATGCCAGCGGAGTGGGAACACATCACATCCATAAATCATGTTTATGTCCAGCTGAAAATACTTTTCCTTTGAAAATTATAATCCTTACATTTTGGCACTGCCCTTTTGTTCAGGAAATCCCATTGAGCTGCCCAATGGTGGGCAGGGCATCTGTTACAGCTCAGCAGGGGAGGGCTGGGTTAGGATAGCATTGCCTGCTGCATTCCTGTCCCTGTTTTGCATGCAGATTAACCCCATGGATGTAGATTTAGCTGGTCAAATCAAAACCAAAAGTGAAAGCCTGTGCAGGTTAGCCTGGTGTATGTTAGTTAATCCCACTTAATCTTAGTTTCTAATCTAAGCAAACACTTTAAAGGTGCTGCAGCCTGGGAGGGGCAGTGTACCTGGGGCTGTTTGAGCCTCACCTGAAGGCAGGCAGGGCACAAAGCCCCGCTTGGTGCCAGCACTGCAGGGATGTGCTCTTTGCTTCACCCCATCCTCCTTCTGGGGTTGGGCTGGATCCCAGCTGGGATGCTGGGGCTGTGAGGTGATCCTGGGGGTGTATGGAGAGATGTGCCCAGGGCAGTGCCCTGGTGTGTGTGCCAGCGCTGTGTGTGACTCTGCTGGGTGTCAGTGCAGGAGAGCAGGGGGCTGTGCTGCTGTGAAAGGCAGTGATCTCTGAGCTCTGTGTCCCACTCTGTGTCCCTGTTCCCCTCTTGGGCAGGGGGAGCTGGGCCCTTGCCCTGTTGCAGTCTCATGCCTGGCATCCTCATCTCCCAGCTGCCTGTGCTTGTGTTTTCTGGGAGGGCAAGCCATGATGGAGACACCTCTGCTTTTCCAAGACATTTAGCTCAGGAGCTGGCAGACTTTCCAAAGATTCAGAGAAACAGTGCCAATTGCATAACTGGCTCATGGCTGCTTAGCTCTCCACTTGCCTGGTGTGCCTGAGCCTTGAGCTCTCCCAGAGCTCAGACAACTTCATCCTGCCCTGCTTATCCTTCCCATCCCAGGCTGTTCCTCAGCAGTGCACCCCGACCTCCTAATGACTCTTACCAGCATTTAATAGAAGCAACTGTGATTCTAATACATGGGAAGGGCATTTTCTGTGTGTTTGTTTTCCCCCAGATTTAGCTCTGGATGGATTTTTGTCTCAGTAATGAAAAGCAGTAAGAAGTGATTGGAGGAGATCAGCCCTTGGTTGGATGGGGCTTGGAGCACTCTAGTCTAGTGGAAGGTGTCCTTGCCCATGGTCAGGAACTGGAACTGATGATCTTTAAGGTCCCTTCCAACCCAAACCATTCTGTGATATTCTCTTTCTATAACTGATTTTCGTTTGCAGTGGTTCAGCATGAGACCAGGGTGTTGCTGCCTTCTTTATTGTCTTTAAGCTAGTGTGCTGCAATAACCAGGACCAAAATTGTAAAGAAATAAGAAAAAAATTATTTGGGGACATAATTCAGAGTGTGGCTCCTGATTCTTGCTGACGTGTGGGACCCTTCAAAAAGGCAGAGTTTGTAGGGATCAAGGACTGAATGCAGCTCCTGTCAAAGCCAAAGGAAAGATTGCTGCTGCTTTAATGAGCTTTGGGTCTGGCCTAGAATTAGGAAAAACTCTCAAGAAAAAAATTCAATCACCACATTTGGGAAAAAATGTAGATGGCTTGTGTTTACTTTGTGGGCTTTTTAACCTTCCATTAAAGATGAGGGAGTGTTTCTAAGAGCTTTGCCCTTGGTTGCTGGGAGGGCTGTAAAGTGTCCTGGCTCACATCAGTGCATGCAGGGAATGTGTTAGACCATGGAAACTGGAATTTCTGCACCAGGTATGTGACCCAGTGCTCCCTCCAAGGAGGACACCCCACTGGAAAGCAGAGCTGGCTGCCAGAGCAGAGGACCCTGCTGCTCCTGGGGCACATGGAGCTGTTACAGCAGCTTCTGTGGGGCCCTGCCAAGGAATCCTTTACACTGGAAAGGTTTCAGTGTCTCAGTTTGAAGGAGATGCTTTGACGATGACTAGGGAAAAAAATCAAAGGCCAAGTTCTGTGAAAAAGCAGCAAATAAAAAGCAAAGGCAAATGTGTCCAAGCAGAGATCTAGATTGGAATCATTGTGCTGATGGAATTTGATTCTTTGATGCCTCAGGTCATATCTTCCCCCTATTTTCAATCTCTAAATCAGCTTGCAAAGAAAAGTGGTTATGATGGGCATTTGTTATGCTACTGCTGGAATAAGGAAATAGCATTTAGGTTGTCAGTGGATTTTTCTTTTTTTCATCCTTCTTTTTTAATCTTGTTTCCTAAGAAACAAGATTTGTGTGATTGTGCTCTCTGCCTCTGTTGGTACCTAACAATCTTTGCATGGGGGGCTGTTTCCTACCAAGTCTCAGTGATGGGGAGAAATTCCTTCCAAGTTTATGAAAGGAGTGGCTGAACAAAGTGCTGCTGCTGAGAAGGTGGCCAGCAGCAAGCCTTGAACTTTGCAGCCCCTGGAGAATCCACTTTGGTTGCCATCCAGGCGGGAAGGGAAGGCATAGCTCCTGTGTTCCTCATCCTCTTGCTCACATAACAGCTGCTGAACCACTGCCAGCTGCACTCCAGAGTGGTTGGGAGCAGGGAAGTGATCTCTGCCTTCCTCTAACACCTCGTGCTGTTCAGCTGAGGGCTGGTGAGGGGCTGGGTCACCAGGGGTAGCAGCAGGATCCTCGGGAGGCAGCTGGAGACAGGCGAGCTCCAGGACAGCATCCCTGCTGTGGTGGCACAGCGTGGATGGGCACAGCCTGATGGTGGCATTCTGCAGATGGGACAAAAGGTGACAAACACAGCAGCAGGATTTTAAGGCCACGGCAGCTAAGCCTGTCTGGTTTGGGATTTCTTTTCAGTTCATAACACTCCTCTTTCCCAGCAGAGCTTCCCTCTCAGCTGCTTTGTCTGAGGGATGTTGTTAGGCAGGGCAGGTGAAGAAGGGCTGGAAACCCTCTCTGGTCTGTTCAGCATTCCCACAGTGTGCCCTCATGCACTGGCAGAGGATTTCAGTGGTTAGTAGGGACCAGTGAGCAGCATCCCACTCCCCTGGGAGCTGTAGGTAGAGACTGTGCACAGGCTTCTGCCCTTGCAGTACAAGTCTCTCCCATAGCAAATAAAATGACATTCTAAGCACTGTGAGAGCATCACCAAGGACAGGTGATAAGTTCACTTGGCTCAATCATTTTGTCACGCTTCCCTCCCAAAACGAATGGCCATTTTGCCATTGTCATTACCCACAGCTTGTGGTCTCACTGTTGTGAAAGCTGCTGTGTCACAGGCATTCCTCCTCTCCCTAAGCCTGGGATCTCCTTTCCCTTAGGCAGCTTCCCCGTGGTTTCCAGCTGTGGGGTTGATAGGAAGAGAGCAGTAAATTTAGCTAATAAACATACATCAGAGAAAAGCACACAGTTCCTGCTGTTCCTCAAAGGGAAATGCCAAGACCTGTGTCCACATGAGAATAGCTGGGAGGAGGATGTGTGGAGGAAATCTCCAGGCTGCCTCTTATCCTGAGAGGACTGAAACAAAACTTGCCTGTGCAAAGGGAAAATCCCTCAGCTTGGCTCTGAGCTGGTTCTTTATCAGAAAGGCATTATCTGGGTAATTAGCTCTGCCTGTGAGTACAAATGTCTTTGGCTCTGTCATGCATGTGAGCCTGGAAGGAGAGGTTTGCTGAAGCATCCCTGAGATGCTCCCAGTGCAGCAGCCACAATTCAGGAGAAAGCCTGGTCCTGCCAGCTCACTGTAATTAAAGTGAGGCTTCACAGCCACGTGCCCTCCTCTCTGCTCTTGTGATAATTAAGTGCTTCTGGCCTGTTGCATGATGAACTTTGCTTTTTGTCCCTGTTTAAGTTTGTCAGTGCAGTGGGACAGGTCCTCTCTTCTGACCCAGCCCTGCCTGTGCAGTAGCAGATATTGGTGCTTCAAAGCTGGTATAAGAAATCCTGGTGCTCCTTTCCCAGCAGCAGTGGTGCTTTGCAGTCAACTCACCCATGATGCAGTAACCCCCCATACCCCTTGAGCATCCTTCCAGGAGTTTGGGTGACAGCAGTAGCTCCTGTTCCTCCATTTCTGTCCCCAAGAGCAAGTCTTGTCTTAGCTATTGCTGCTTTCTGTACCTTCCTGCTGCCTCCAGCTTCTCCTGGGAAGGACTATCCTGATGGTGATGGTTGAGTTCCTCAGGCTGAGGCCCCCAAGCTCCCAAACTTGGGAGCTTTCAGCAGCAAATTGCATCTTCTATTTTGTCCTTTTTCTAAAGCTCCTTGCCAGAAGGCAGCAAGGACTCAAGATGGGATTGGAGCAAGAGGAGAATTCTCCTTCTGGGTTGGCAATGGTTGAAAGAGAAATGGATGTACCAATTCCTTTGATTTTTCTCATAAATTTTCATTATGGAGAGATAAAGTGGGAAGTGTGGGAAGTCCTTCAGGCTTGGTCCTGGCCGTATTTGGAGGTGGTTGTGCACATCTTGGATCCTCTTTCAGCAGACCATGAGTCATTTGGCTGCCTGTATTGGACACAGAGCTGTGCTAAGTCAAAGATAAGCACTTCTGAGTCTGTCTCTCAACACCATCATTTCTAACAGTTGGTTTGGAGCTGTCAGGCAGGATTGAAACACTGCACAGTGACTCTTCTTGATTACACGGATGCAAATTCAGAGGATTTCACTGGATCAGTACCAAAAATAACAATCCTTTCAGCAAGTCATGAACCTGGCTGCAGTGGGAGCCCTGATGGGAGGTGGGGATGCTTGGGCATGTGGTGCCATCGTTGCCAGGAACAGCAACTGGGAAGGAGCTCACTGGAATGGGTTTGGTGACCTGCTCTTGGTATATGTGTTAAAAACAGGTAGTGGGGCAGAGACCCTGCTTCTGTTGTAAATACAAATTCCTGGGCATTTGACTGTGTCCTGCAGGACTCCTTGGTTAGTTAGATTTTGTAGGGATCACTCCAGTGTGAATTCCATATTGGATGCTTTATTAATAGGAGTAACTGCTTAGGCTAGGGGAAGGAGTGAGTAATCCCAGCTCCTGGAAGCACAGACTGTTTTCCTAAGCAAACTGTACCATGAGCTGGTTTCTTATTAAATATTCATCTGCTGGGCCACTTGGGGGGTTTGAGTGGCCCTCCAAAAGGTTATTAATGCACAGAGCAGATGGAGGCACAAAGACTGTTTATTAAATTCAGATTGCCTTTTGCCACTATGCTAATGCCAGCTGAATGGCAGGAAGAATTACCCTGATCCCTTCCCATGCCTCAGCTGCCTGGGTTCTGTTTCCTTCTTATGCCCCCTGACAAGACAAAACATGAAATGAAGCAGCCTTGAAGTGGCTCTGACCTGGAGCATGACTGGAGCATCATCCAAAACAGTGGGTCAGCCAGAGGAACCCACCTCTTCCCTCAACCTTCTGCCCCAAATGCAGAAATTTAGCTCCTTTTTCTTTGTCCATTTGAAAAGAAATCAAAATTTTCTGTGGGAAGAAATGAATGGAAGAAATGGTTAGCAGTGCTTTCAGGAAAGCTTGGGTCAGTGTCTGTCTGTTGTAGCCACCACTAACCAGGAGCCTTCTCTAGCCCTGAGCCAGCCCCTGATGCCCAGCATACTCCCAGGTCACAGCCATCAGCTCTTTGGCTCTTGTTCAGTTTTAACACAGCTTTTTCCTCTTTCTCCAGGCTATGAAAGTCCTCTCCAAAAAGAAGCTCTTGAAGCAGTATGGATTTCCACGTGGGTATCTCACATTTAGAGGTCTGCCTGTTGTCCTCAGCCAAGTCTCTGCAGAGTCAGTGTCTGCAAGGACTGCAGAGTGTGTCCTCCTGTCAAAGCTGCCCATGTAGCTGAGAGCTGGTTAAAATGCAGTGGGTGGTGAGGGGGCAGATACAGCCACAGGGAAACTCAGCACACTCAGTAATGAGATTCCTGGCTCTGATTTTTGGGAGTCTCTTTGAAGTGGTGACTCTTCCATGTTCACCATTTATGAAACCTGATTAAGCACTGGAAATTAGGCAGGGTTATTCCCCCTCCTTTCAGAGTCTCTCCTACCCTGGGACAGCACCTGGGTGCAGGCTGGGCCATGGGATGCCCCAGACCCATCTGGGAAGCTGGGAGCAGCTGAATTAGGACTTGGAGCTCTCAGTTCCAGGTGGGAGGCTGCAAAGCTTTGGAATGAGAACAAGGGGGTGAGATCTTCCAGAATAGCTGGAGGTAGAGGCAGAGGGGCCAGTGGCTGCTCACCCTGTGTGCAGGTGCTGCTGCCAAATGAGGAATTCTTCACTGTGCTGTCACACTTGCAGGTCGGCCTCCTCCCAGAGGATCAAAAGCATCCTCTGGGGAGCAACCCAAACCCATGGCACCCCTGGACAGAGTCTATCAGGAAATAGCCATCCTAAAGAAGCTGGACCACATCAATATCGTTAAGCTGATAGAGGTGAGCTGCTTCTCCGCCCTAAGTTATGCTGAAACAAGTCTGGTTTGTATTGCAACAAGAGGATTTTTCTTCAGCTGCTCCTACTTCAGCCAGAATTGGTTTAAAATAGATGTTCAGAAATTTAGGCTGGTGATTCCAAGCAAAATCTTACTGACTGTGGAGGACAAACTGCACACTCACCCTGTGCTCTGGGCTGGTGCCCAGGAGAAGGCAGCTCACTTTGCTGGTAGAAATAGCAGTGAGCTTTGATCACTGCAACTTGTGTGCAGACAAGCCTGGGAAGGTGCACAAGTGCAAGGCTTCAGTGCCATTTTCATGATTGATTGAGGTCAGTTTAGGACAAGCAGTGCCTGTATTGGTAGGCTAATCCAAATACAGGCAGAAGCCCAGATTTTTCTGGAGACAGGAAAATCTGTCCTCCAAAACCTCACTCTCTGCAGGACTCTCTAAATATTAGCCTAAATTGTTCTCAGTGTTCTGCAGCTCAGCACAGTGTACTGGGAATGTTACTTGCTTAAAAATATTTTTTCCTGCTGTTTTTCACTTTTCTCCTCTTTCCCCTTATTTCTCTGTGATCTCTCTCAGGTCCTTGATGATCCTGCAGAGGACAACTTGTACATGGGTATGTGAGTCTCATAAGCTAACAGAACCATCTGGGCTTAGGCCTAGTGATGCAAGTGACACCTGCCAGGACTCGGGGTCAATACGGGAGGAAACTTGTGCCAACTTCAGCAGACTTATTTTTTTCTGCCAAGTTAAAACGCCTGTAAATGCAGCTGGGATGGAAAGGCCCCGTGCAGTAGGGTAAGGCAACCTTGTGTCAGTACAGCTGTGCACATCTCTTTGCCATGGGGACACTCAAAAGCCCTGACTGCTGCTCTTCCCTCCCCTCTGTAGAGCTGATCCCAGTCCCAGAGCCAGGAGGGAAGAGGAGGGTGCAGGATGCTTTCCTTGTCCTCCTACTGTGAAACTGCTGTAGGCTCTGGATAGTGGTAGTGACTCCAGAGTCAGTCCAGTCTTGTCTGGGGGTGTTTCCTGTGACCCCTGCAGAGTTCTGACCACCCTGGTGACCCTGAGGACCTCCTAAGGGAGCAGCACTCCCACCTTTGGTGGGGAAGCTGTGCCTGACTGGATGATTGTGTAGAGGGCAAGGGAATTTCACCCATTTTGTCTTGTCCTCCAAACTCTGAAAGTGCCAACCACAGCCTAATCCCCATTTGGGTAAAACACTGGGGGACAGGCCTGGGAGGCCCTGAGGTGCCCTCTGAGATAGGCTGGAGGAGGGGATGACTGACCCTTTTACATCTCTGCTTCCCAGACTGTTTCCTGATGAAGCAGGTTCAAAGACTGCTCCTCATGAAATAATTATGGAACACTTTTGAAGCTGCAGTGAAGGAGGACTCTGCCTAGCAAATGAAGCAATTTGCCTTTGAAAGGCCACTTTTCTCTCTGGGCTGAAGCCCCAGTGGCATCTGGCAGCATTTCAAAGTGATGGCACTCGTGGTGGGGAGGGTGGTTGAAGCTGTTGTTTGAAGGCCAGAACTCCTGGGGATGGAGGAAAGGGGAGAGATGAAGTGGAAAGCTGCAGAGGGGAAAAAAACCCCAAACCTAAACCAAGCTCTACCTGTAGAGCAAGAGAAGCATCCCAGAAACAGCAGCAACAGCAGCAGGACAGGTGGGGACTGTCCTGGTCCTGTTGGAGGTTGTGCTGGTCCCTGAGTGATGAGCAGTGGCCATGTCCCTGTTGTCCATGTTCCCTTTCCTCTCCTGGGATCCCGTGAAGTTCAGGCACCTGCAGTTCCCTTGGCAGAAGGAGTAGCACTGCTCAGGGCTGAACCTCCTGTAAGTGGGTTTGCTCCCTCCTCCTGCTGCCCCGAGTGATGAGAACTGCACCTTTCTCCTTCCAAAAATTCCCCCCACTGCAGAGCAGATCTAGAGGAAGTGGTGGTTGCTGCCTGCCTGTGGCTGCTGGGGTCAGGCACTGCTGTGAGCACTTGGCTGTGTGTCAGTGGGATGGAATGGCAGCAGGCACTGAGCAACCTGCAAAGGTAGAGGGTGGTTGAATAATGAAATGTTTCCACAAGCTGCAGCTTCTCCAGCCTGGAGGGCAGGATGAGCCAATTCAGGCTGCCCTGTTGTGTGTGTACCCTCAGAGGATCCCACACCCCAGTGCTTTGGGGAGGGGATCTGCTCAGATTTTTTGAGAGGTGCAAGAAATCCCCATATAATTCATGGGGAAAGGGCTCTCCTGCTCTAGATAAAAGCAGATCCTTCTCCTGTTTGCAGGACAGGGCAGAACAGGATCAGAAAAATGCTTTTCCCCAACCTCCTAATCAAACACACAAACTCTTGTGCTCTGCAAACCTCAACTCACACCAGCAAATCCTCTTCAGTGCCAGGGAGTGCTTGGCTCTGACAAAGCTGTAGCTGTGCTAGTGATTGACACAGCAGAAATGGAGCAGCATGTTCTTACAGCATCTCCTTTGCTATCAGCAATTTAGTGGAAATATCACAGCAAACACTCTCCCTTGAAGGTACAATAGGGCTCAAACCAACGAGGGCTGACACCCAGAGCAGCAGCACCATGGTTGATAAATTAGCACCTGCTGTCTCCCTGTACTGAGTGGCAGGAGGGAGGATATTTGTCTGTGCTGAAGAGATGAATATTTTAATTTTGCATCCTCTGGTGTCCTTGTCATGGGTGAGGGAAGAGAAATGAGTGGAGATAAATTGATTTTGCAGGTATGGGAATGAATGTGTTTTTGTAGGCGATGAATAACAAATAAGCCCAGGCTGCTCTTCTCATTCATTCATGGTTTATTTCCTTTTCTTGCAGTGTTTGACCTCATGAGGAAAGGGTAAGTAGCCTTTCTGGGATCCCTTCTGTTGAAATTTTTGGTGTTCATCATCAGGTTCCCATGTGAAATGGAAGTTTGATATGTCCAGTGGGGCAAACCCTGTCTGCAGAGGAGGCAAAACCCAGCTGTAGTTTCCTTTGTACTGCTGCAGCCTGGAATGATGTGCTGAATAGAAATGGGCTGGGAGGACATGTCCTGGTGCCAGACTCTGATCTGGAAAATAAATTCTGTGACAATTCCTCATCAGGTGCCTGGAAGAAAAGGTTTGAATAGGAATACTCTGCTGGATTCCAGCTACATTGTGGCTTCCTCTGACACAAGGGCTGTGTGGTTGCATCAAGATTTACCTGCCACCTGCTGCCTTCTTTTGCCCTCAGCACTAACCCCTCTTGGGAGGCTGTTCTGCTGGCACATTTCTTTTGCATAGTAGAAGAAGGGATAAGGTGGTAGGAGATTCCTCACTGCTCTGTGCCACATCTGCACTGATTCTTCAGCTCTGCAGTCCCAGTGAGGTCATGATTTCTGTGCCCAGGATGAAGGAGATTCCCAGAGAGGTTATTTTTCTCTCTGGCCACATGAACAAGCTGCCAAGAGGTTTCCCAGTCTCCCTGGTGATCAGGCTGATGCCTGTCCTGTAGGAGAGGGAGCTCCTGTCAGCAGCTGAGGCTGGGGAACCTGTGGCTCATCCAAGTGCAGCCTGGCTGCCTCTGGCAGGAGGCAATTAGACTCCATTAGTGGCTCTGCCAGCCCTGCTCTCACATTATTTCTCCCTGGTTTCAGCAACAGAAAAATGTGCATAAAAGAGGGAGGGAAGGCAGTGACAGGAAAATGCAAATGGGAGATGAAGGTCATCAGTCAAATGGGCAGGAAGGGAGAAGAGGGAAATGCTACAGGAAGGATTTGCTGCTGGGTGCTGAGGGGAAGAGCCACAGAGCCTGGTTTTGGCAATAGGCTGTTCTCTGCCAGGGTTTGGCTTGCCAGGATGGTGTCCCAGGAGCACTCATTGAAATCCAGCTCCAGTCAGTGGGCATATGTCCAAATGCAAAACCAAGCTGCTGAGCACAGGCAGGATTAGCCCCCAGTGCGCTGAAGTCCTTAGTTCCAGCCATTCATCCACAGGGGAGCGGGAGATTCTGACTGGCTCTTACAGCCTCTTTGCCCTCAGCTTTCAGCAGGCACAGGCAGAAGAGGGGCTTTTAGAGAAGACAGTGCATCCCTCAGCAGGGGCAGCATTCAAAGGAAAGGAGAGGAAAAGCTGACCAGGTAACCTTGGCTGTTCAGGGCTGAATGGCTGAGCTTTGGTGGGGGCTGAACCCTGAGCACTAAATAGGTTTTTAAAGCAGTTTAGCACAATGCACTGGAAATATTCCCATTGAACCTTTGAGCCAGTGGTTCATGTTTAGATTCTGCCTCAGTGTAGAGCAGCTGCACAATGATACTGTGTCAGGACTGAGCCCCAGCAGGCAGGACATGCAGTGCACAGCAACAGGCACTGTCCCCACTGCTGACTGGGATCTCATGGCAATGCTGGTGCTCACAGCCATGAGCAGGAAGCCAAAGGCCAGGTCCAGCTTTGTTCTTCTCCCATTAGGACTGTGCAGACATCTGCAGTTAATCCTGATAATGATGATGAGGGCTCTGTGGCTCATGCTGGCTCAGGGACTATGCAAAGCCAAGCTCAGTAACCAAAGCATCACCACATCCAGAAAGAATGGACACACCTCCATCCTGTGTCACAGCACCCAGAGCCTTTTGGGAGCCTGGCCCTCAGTGCTGGCACGTGGTGATGGGGAACAAACTTCTCCAGCAAGGGGTGTCACTGCCCTTCTGCAGAGCACTGATTTGCTGTCCCTCTTCCCAACAGGCCTGTCATGGAGGTGCCGAGTGAGCAGCCCTTCAGCGAGGAGCAGGCTCGGCTCTACTTCCGAGACATCGTCCTGGGCATCGAGTACTGTGAGTACCCAGCCTGGCAGTGCTTGCACAGGGTGTGCCTCAGCCCCTGCTCTGGGGAGGGCATCTTGGCACTGGGGGCTGTTGGATGAGCCAGAGAGGCCCCCTCAGATTGGATTGCTGTTGGAGGTGGCCCCACTCAGCTTGGTTTTACCCAGGAATGTCACAGAACCCTTAGGAAGAACATTAGGCAAATAGTGCCTCTCTTTTTTCTTCCATTTATTACTTTTGGAGACTGAAGGCAATAGCAGAGCCAGAAGATGGGTGTTTGCAGTGTCATGGATTCAGTCAGCTTAAACTGAAACAAATCCCTGTTTCTAGCTTAGCAAGGCAAGCACTGGCCCTGCAGAGCTGGTGAGCAGCACAGGGAGGGGGTCTGTGCTTGTCCACCCCCTTTGCAGAATCCATCTGAGGGACTCCCTGTGACTCAGGGCTGTGGGGTGAGGAGAGCCCAGCACTGCTGTGCCCTCCCAGGGAGGTGGTGGATCAAGTGTGTTCCCAGGCTGTGCCCAGACTCCAGAGCAGGGTTCCTCTTTGTAGCCTGTTTGATTATTGTCACCTTTTTTAGTGATGTCTTGTGCCCCTGTGGCTGAGGCCAGATTCACTGCTGAGTGCCTGCTGAGTACAGGAAGGCCATGATAGGTCTGTGAATGACAGCAGGGATTTTCCTGGCCCCATTGTCATTGACATGTCCCTGCTGGCACGAACCTGGCAGGGGTGAGCAAAGAGGGGTCCCTGAATGAAATAAAGACACAAGGTGGGAGGGTCTGTGTGCTGGCATCCTGAAAGCACCTACTGCTTCTGTAGCTGTGCTGCTGGTAAGCTGAGCTTGGCTCTGTGCCTGTTTGATCCTGGTGTGCTCCTTGCAAACAGCCCCTGTGAGTTCAGTGCTCTCCCCACTGGCTGCTTCCTCTGCACACTGGCACACTGGAGAATTGCCTGTGCTGGATTTGGGGGGGAAGAGTCACTAGAGCTTTTTCAGAGGACATTCCCACCTTGCAGGTCTGATTGTTTTCCAGAGGAGACAGCAAATATGTAGATAAGGTGATCCTGTCATTACCTTGTGTTTCAATTGCCAAACAGCTTTTGATTAGATCCATTTACAGTAGCTCATAAAGCAGCTCCTAAATCTCTTAGGTTGGATGGGCTCTTGTGGATTAATAGCTAGACAATCAGGAAAGCTGAAATAAAACTTTCACAACTGAGAAAAGTCACCAGCACAGTTAAACAGGAATCCATAATGTGAGCTGGGTTGTTTAGTAGATTCCTAAATGACCAGAAAAGGGTAGAGGACAATAAGAGAGACTGGTGATGGCACTGAGTTATTCAGGATGGTTGTTAGAACTGACTGGGAAGACTGGCAGGAAAATGCCATGATAGCAAGTGATGGCATGATAAAATGACAGATAAAAATTCATGTTGCTGTCTGCAGGGAAATGCATTAGGGAGAGAAACAACACTGAAAATTCATACAATGTGATGGGCTCTAAATTATCTCTTCTCACTCAGGCTTTATTCTGGATAGTTCTTTTGAAAATGCCAGCCCATTACTTAGTGACATTCAACAAGGCTAACAAGATTTGGGGAATTATTTGGAATGAAAGAAAGAAGAAACTAGAAAATGTTATTGTACAGTCATTTGGATCTCTAAGAACTCTTAGGTACAGACAAGGAGTATCCTGAATATTATGTCAGGTGCAACTTGGCTCAGAAACATCTTGTCTTTAGAAACATCTCCCTAGAACTGAAGCCCAAGAAGGAGGATCAGGATGGTCCTGGAATATCTTATGTACAGAGATATGCCAAAGCTCTTAAGACTGAAAAATTATATTGGAAGAGGTGCTATGGCAGAGACTTATAAAATCCTAAGAGTCAGGGAAGTGCTGGACAGGAAATAAATCTTTTTTGTCTCTAAAAAAAACAATAACTAATGGATAGCAAACAAAATAATCAGGTAGCTAGTTTAAACCAGAAGGAATTACTCATTTGGCTTCAACCACTGAGAGAAAACAAGTCTCTGAGCATGATGGGCCTTGCTGAGGCAGAGGAGCACGGTGTGCAGGGTCTCAGTCCCTCTCCACATTGAAGTGAAGCACCACCTCATTTTTTATTTTTTATCTAAAACCAGCAGTGAATAAAATCAGTGTTTGCAAGTCTGACAGTCCAGAAGCTTCTAGGTGCTGCCAAAATTAGTCAGGTGACCCCAGAAAGTCGGAAGAAGTTAATATATGAATGGGAATCAAGATTGTAGTTGAGTAGAGCTTGAAGGATGAAGATGCAGCTTTTTATATTCCCATTAGCATTCAGACTGCAGCAGAGCCTGTGTGCCTCAGCTGGGAGATCCAAGCTGTGCTGTGCTGGATGCTGCTGCAGGAACAGTTCCTGCTCAGAGGAAACTTTGAGTTTAGTGGATATGAAAAAAAAAAAAAAAACAGCAAAATGAGGGTAATCTTAAGCAGAGGGAGTGAAATTCAACAATAAATTATAGGATGCCCAAGCACTCCCAGTAAC
Source organism: Toxostoma redivivum (assembly GCA_013397375.1). Classification (NCBI taxonomy): domain Eukaryota; kingdom Metazoa; phylum Chordata; class Aves; order Passeriformes; family Mimidae; genus Toxostoma; species Toxostoma redivivum. The sequence continues at coordinate 506,451 of VXBI01001500.1, forward strand.
AGGAACAATAGGATGCTTTATTTTGGATCATTGAGTAACCACTTATTTTATTAGCAAATGAAAGTTAAAAATGGTGTTCTCTCTGAACTGCTGGGTAAATGCATGGCAATTATTATATAATTAAGAGGAAAAGTGCACCGTTTGTGCATACTGAAGGAAAAGTGTTGCCAGGCAATCCAGGGATTGCAAGGTAATTTTAATGTAAGCATCCATAATTGTTTTTTAATTTGGGAGGCTCAATAACCATGCAGCTGCTTGAAGCTCACAGTCATCACAGCAGCAAGTGCATCATTGTTGGATGGATTTTATTAGATTAAAAGTTGCAAACTGGATTCCTGTTGGAGCCTGAAAGGTGTTAATGGTGAGCAGGAAGGGGCTGCAGGAAACAAGGTGGTGGGAGATGTGGGCTGAACTTTTAAATCACTGGTTGGTGGCATGTGGTCACAGACCACTGTGTCTCTGTGGGGCTGGACTCACTGGTTTTTCATGGAGTTTGCTGGGGTGGAGGCCTCCTGCAAGAGGGTTGTCTGTGGGGGGAGGTTTGGAGGGAGGCAGTGGTCCAGGTGGTGAGAGCTGGGTGCAAAGCCAGGCTTAAGCACCGTGGGAGGCAGGGACAGAGCCCTGGAGAGAGCCAGGAGCTCCCTGATGCAGGCAATGGCACGGTGCTGTCACCTGCTTTAGGCTGGGTTTAGGCTGTCCAATACCAGGAATGCACTTTGACACAAGCACAGTCCCAGCCTTGTTCACTGAGAACCCAGCTCAAGGTCTGAGAGTCAGGGAGATCCACCCATGGTTGAGTCTCCCTTCCTCTGGTCCCTGCAATGCTGGGAATATATTCTGAGTTTAGGCATGGTGATTTTACTGATTCATGTGCTCTGTTTTAGTGGCCCTGTCTTGGACCTGAGCACTGGTGTGAGCTGTGGCAGGAGTTGTTTAAGCACATGCAAACTGTAATCAGGGTCCTGGTGAAATGGGTCCTTCAAAGGAAAGTGATTTTGCTCTCACTTTCAAGACTTCCCCAGTATTGCTGGCCCTGCATACCCCCTCAGGAGGCAATCTGGTACCCTGTAAGTACCCCAGAGTGGTAATTCCAGAGTGTGCTCAAGTGCTTTGGATGGAAAAGTTTGCTGGATTATGTGTCATTAACTAATGAATGTGCTTAAGCATCTCTGGGAATTAGGGATATGTGCAATTGCCACCTTTCTACTTGTAACTCCTCTCTAGTAGTGCTTGGCTGGGGTTATTGGAACTTCAGTCTCCCTTCTAGTAAGGAAAACTTTGCTTTTGTAGAGATACTCAGCAGAAACGTGTGTGCTGGATAGGAAATAGTCATCATGCTTCATCAAAAGACATGAGGGGTCTGCCAGGTAGGCATCCCAGTTTGATTTTAGGACTGGGACATGAGAATCTTCATTTAGTAAGAGCCTGAGTAAGTGTAAGGAGTAAGAATAAGCAGAGAAAAGGGCTGTGTAAGCAGGAGCCTGGCTGTGACACTGGCCAGGAGCAGACACAGTGCAGAGCACACACACAGGCATGACCAGGGGAAAGCTCTGCTGACTTGCACAGTCCAGATGAAGCACAGTGACTGTCCCTGCTGCTCTGCTGCAAGCTCAGTATTCGAGTCACGAGAAGCTAAAACAGTTTCTGTCAGCCTGGCTGGAGAAGGAAAAATCTTATTTCCTGCATTCTCTGTGAAAGTCTGCAGTTCTCCTCCTGTGGCAGTTTTGGTCTCCCCTCTGCAGAGAAAGGCTTGTTTCCTCTGAGCTCTGGGGTTGAAGGGAGGGTAATGACATGCAGCTAAAGCCATTGGGAAATTACCTTTGCAGCAGCAGCTCTCTGCAGTGAGAGCTGCAGTGACCCAGGCCCTGCATGCTGAGCCTGCAGCCTGGCTTTTATGAGATAACACTTAGTCTACTTGGTTATCAATATATAATTTCCATTATCTTAAAAGGAAATTTAATCAAATGAGCCAACACAGGCTTGTGTCTTCTGAAGAATATCTAGTGTAGGGTAAGTCCAGGGTGGGTGCACTAAAGCATCAGTGATGTGGATGGTTTGCTCTGGTTTGGCTCTTGGCAGAGGTGACTTCCTCAGGCTGGTGTGGGTCAGCAGAGCTGGGATATGAGTGTGTGGTGGAGCTGCTGCATGCTCTACTGTGATCCCCAGCAAGCTGCTTGCTCCAATGTGGGAAATGGGGATCTCTTCTCTGCTCCTCTTCTTGACTGTACAAGTTTGGAGCTCCTCAAACAGAGCATGTTGAGGTGAGAGCTACAGCTGCAGGGTTCTGGGTGTTATAAATGACACCACCAGGAGAAGAGAGGCTGGCTTGTGTTTTATCACGTGCAGACAAGTTCTGTTTAGCTGATAAAAACCAAACAAAAAACCCTTTCATGAGCTGCAAGTGTTGCTGATACTGATCAATAAGGACTCTGTACAAGAGTGAGAGTAATTAGCTGGTGGAGAAGATCAGAGAGATGTGCTGGAGCCTGTTAAGATCAGGCAGTTCGATTTCTGTTGTTTGATGCAGTTCTGTGTCTGCTCAGGGTCAGAAGCAGCCCCTGGCCCAGGCTGTGCAGGTTGTGCTGTCAGTCCCTGCTGCCCTCGTTGCCTGTGCTCCCTGGACCTGGGGTGTGTGTGGCCATGGCAGAGCTCTGTGCTGGTGACAAGGCTGTGCTCATGTGGGCTGGAGGACAGCTGCAGGAGGACAGCTTTGACAGGGTTACCGGTCTCTCTTCCCTGTTGCTTCCTGCTGGCAGTACCCACACCACAACTTCTGCCAGGAGCACAGCTCAAAGTGGAGCACAGAGGGAAGCTGAGCTGTTCCAAAGGGCTGGGTAGTGCTGAGGGTGCAAAACTTGGGCTTAAGCAACTTATCCAAGTGGCAGAGGCTTCATGGGTGCAGTGAGAGAGCTGACACCAGCACAGCTGGGATCCTGCCCCTGCCCCTGCAGTGAGCTGGGCATGGCATGGGGTGCTCCCCTGGGACACACTGCCCTGTCCCCCAGCCCTTCCTCAGCAGAGCACTGTGCATCAGTAGCCATCTGTTCTGAGCTCTGGGTGCTGCTGCAGCAGTTTCCTTGCTAGGGTGTTAAATCATCTCTTTGCTACAGGGGCAGTGTGAGAGTAATACTAAGCAGACTCTGCAGTAGCACCATATGGATTGCTTTTGCCCTTGAATGGGAATGGGATTCTGATTCTAATCAAGCAGAATTCAGCACTGGCCTCAGTAAATAGCAGGTTGTGTCAGTGCATTGCAAAGTTTTAGATGTATAATTTTTAAATGAGCTTTTAGCAAGTTTGTGTTAATCTGCTGGATCTCCAAGATTTCCAGAAGGGAATGCAGTGAAAAGCACCTTTTCTAAAAGAACTGAGCAACAAGATCTCTTTCTACCACTTCTATCTGTGCCCCCTCTGGGTCTTCACTCCCTGTTAGTGGATTTGTTGGCAGATAGTTCCATTTGCCTCTGAGTGAAAGAGGAAGCCTGCTTCATCCTGGAATAGGGATCTGGAATGAGGAGTGTTTGTGAAATGGCTGTTTTATCCCACCAAGAGCAGCTGGGGGACTGGGCACAAAGGAACGATGTGCTCAGCAGGACTTTGCTAAGGAGCAGGGAGGCAGTGGCAGAACTGTGGAGACCAGGTAGGAGTGTACAGATAGGAACCAGCTGGCCCAGCAGCAGAGCACTTCCCCAAAATCTGCCTTTTCTGCAGCCCCATCTACTGGACCACAGCTGGCTGCTATTACCAACTCATTGTAAACTCATTGCAGTGAAGAAACAAACAAAAAAAGCCCTAAAGAGCCAGATTTTCAGGAAGACCTTTCATTTGAGGCAGTTTTTCATATGGGCTTGACTTTGAACACCCAAGTGCAGGTTTTGGCAGCTGCAGTAGGTGCAGCATGCCTGCTGGAGCTCTGTCTGAAATCAGAAGGGACAGAGGAAGGATCCTTTCCCAAGGATTGCTCACACCCTGAGAGCTCTGAATCCTCTTTTGGGCTTCTATTTCCACAGCACCAGCCTTCAGCAGGCTGTTCTTAGGCAACAGTGCCCCATGCCCAAGCTCAGGAGGCAGACCAGCCTTTTAGGCATCATTTCCTTGCTTCTGAGCACCCTGGAGCTCTAGGTCTTGACTAAGTTCAACTTCAGATATCCCTGGCCAGGTTTTCTAACACAGGTTGTGTTAAAATGTAGTATACAGGCACTCACCTGCCCTGCCTGCTTTGTTCATGGGGTGGCTGTGAAGATTAACAAATAACTATTTCAAACACATTTGAGATCTTTTCCTGGATGATGCTCTAAGAACCCATGGGATTGTTATCCAGATGCAAATAGGCCTGAAATAGTGTTACCTTTCCATTGAAATGATGAATGAGTCTAATAAAACCAAATTTAACAGAGCACTACATAATCAGACTTTGTCCTAAGGGCTCTGTGATATCTTAGGTGGTTTCATTTTCATTATGAAGAAATACCAGTCTATGCTCTGGATCAGGTCTGTCAGCACAGACAGTGCAGGGTATTTTGGAGCCCAGGGAAGTCGTTCTGATGAGCTGCTGACCCCTGCTTTAAGAGCAAAACCCTTTCCAGGTAAAAGCAACCTGTGGAGCCATTTTGTCAGTTTGCCAAAGCAGCTTCAGCAAAGTGCTCTGCTTGGGCTGCTCAGCATCGATTTTAACCTGGGGAGGGGTGCAGGCAAGTGCATTTGCATGGAAATGAGTGTTGAGAGTTTTCCAGCTGTTGGTGTGGCCTTGTGCATGACCTGCAGGGCAGCACCAATGGGATGGTCCTTCCCAATGGGATGGGCTTCCTGCATCCAGCACATGTCCCTGTGGCTGGGCTGGGTCTGAGGGCAGTCTGCCTGCTTTGTGACTCTTTCTGTACTGTAGCAAGCAAAAAACCCAGAGCCTTGCTCTCTGAGCAGGACACAGAGTAGCTGGAAGTTCTCTCAAAGGCATGGATTCAGCTTAGGGGTCCCAGTTGCCCGTGAAGGGAACTAAGGGAAGGTCATGAGTTGATCTAAAAGAAGAATAATCCCCAGACCCTCATGGAGCACGTTTAAGTGCAGCAATACAGACCATTATTTTGGTTGGGTTTGTTTAAAGCATATTTAGGGGTTTTATTTACATGTTGAAAGTGCTTTTCCTTCTCTGTTGAGCCTGGTGCAGCCCTGCTCCTCTTTATCTCCCAATGTGTCCTTAATTCCAAGGACAGGACAAGTGTTTTGTTTCTGGGACCTCTGGTCCTGGCTTCTATGGAACTAATCCTAATGACAGTGCCTTTCCTACCTGCTGCTCTTAAATCTGCAGAGGATGAAGCTTGCCCCCAAATCCTTCAGGATGGTGAAATGAGAGGGTTAATTTATGCTGGTGATTGTGTTAGACTGACTGTGACTGTCCCCTGCTCCCTTGGGGTGGGTTCTGTGCTCCTTGTCCCTTCTGTACAGTCATTAACAGTCTGGAAGGTGTCAGTAGTGGTAGGTTTTTATTTCCAGGATGCTTAGCTCTCCCTCTGGAGTTCTGCAGGGATAACACCATCGTTTCCTCTGTGTGCTGTGCAGGAAATGCAGATCATGCTGGTTTAATCAGCACTTTCCCCCAAGACAGCTCTGTCCCTGGCTGCTTCGGCAGCACATGGCAGTGATGTGTGTCACTGCAGGCAGGGCCAGGCAGCCTTTGGCCAGTCCTGCTGAATTCATTGGTCTCTGCCTTTCTCCCTGCAATGTGTACCTGCAAGGGATCTGGACTGGCAGCAGAAGTTGGTGGGTTGGGAAGTTTTTCCAAGCTTAGTTATGTTGGTGTTCTGCAGGTGAGCAGTCCTGCAGCTCCCAAGCAAACCAGCTTTTGTCTATTGCCTACAAGCAGACCTGGGAACGATTTTGGGGGAATATTTTCCTCTGCATTGTGCTGAACTGTACCAGTGGCAAGGCACAGCACAGGAGGGGATAAGCTTGTGCATTTTGAGGCCCAAAGCCAGTTTTGGAAAGCTGTGCAGGAGAGGATGCCCACAGCAGCTGGCAAGCTGGGACTTCGAGTTATGTTCCTTCAGAGCAGAGCAGGGATTTCAGGTCTCCTTCATCAAGTTAGCAGCTCCACACCAAATCTTTTCTCAACAGATGTGAGCATTTGCTCTTTCAGTTTTTATGGCTGTGATGTTCATTTACACCAGCTGGTGCTCAGTCCCCTGTCCCCTGTCCTTATCCCTTCATGGCTATTGCCTCTGCACAAGGCTGGATAGGGAGGGGGATTGCAGGGAGCAGAAATCCTTTCAGCCAGCTGGCAGGAGGCTTTGATTGTGCCACTGCAGCTCAGTGTGTGGGTGGGGGACACTGCTCCCACTGCTCCAGTCACCTCCCCTCTGCATCTGTCCCCTTCCCATCCCAGTCTGGTAGCGTTTTAAGTGGATGCCAGGTTCAGAAGCACGTGGGATGTGGCATTCCAGAGGCCAGGCTCACTCCTGAGTCCTCAGCCCTGCAGGAACTTGTGCTGAGTCTCCTCTGAGCACCAGGTCAGACTGTCACTGTCCCCAGGGCATGTGAGTGTTCTCACCTGGAAACTCAAATATTCATTAGCCAAATGAGCCATTGTTTGATGGCTTTGATTTTTGCAAAGGAAGGGTTTCTAATTTCTTTGTTCTTTGTTTCTGTGCCCAGCTGTGTCCAGACCTGCTGGGGACCAGCAGAGATGGGCACAGAGGAAACACAGGCAGCTGGAAAACTGCCCACAGTGTTCCTCAACTTTCATTAGATGGTGCAGAGACAGGGAATGTATTTTACAAAATGCACAGTTGAAATATAAGAAAATGGTTTGTGGTTTTATTTTGTTTGTGGTTTTTTTGCTTTCCTGTAAGGAAGAAATAATAAAAAGCCTGGAGTACTTGCTCACCTTAATTTTCACAGACCAGGCTCCAGGAATGTACTTACATGGTCCATATTTGTTTAGGGGTTTTTTTTAGAGGCCTTAGCTCTGTGACACCTGCCTGAAAGGCAGCTCATCATCTCTTGAAGGAAAACTTCACTCCCTCCTCACTCTTATTTGCTCTCCCTATATTACCATAATGAAATGTCAGCTTGCCACCAGCTCTGCTGCTGAGCAGATGTCTCCTCCTAATTACTGTTGTTGCAGGGTTTTGGTGTTTATCCTGACTGTCTAGGCAGGCTGTTACAGCATTAACTGCCTCCCATCACAGCCTGGCCATGCAGTTGGGGCACATCTGGAAGAAGATGTAAGTCCTGGTGCTCTCCTGCAAGTTTTTGTCTGCAGGATCCCCAGAGCAGCTCTTTAATGTGCCAAGGACAGCATCCCCCAACATTCAAACTGAGGAGAGGGCCTTGCAGAAAAAACAAATGCAAGTGTGACTTCCTCTCCCCAAGCATGGCCTGCTGGAAAGTTGGCTTGAAAAGAGCAGGAAGTTAAATGAAGTTTGTTCTTGGTCCTAGAGCACAAACTGGGATGCTCCATAGGGCAGGCTGCCTTTGTGGGCAGTGTGTTGGAAAGGTTTGTAAAGCAGGAAGGGGTTAGAGCAGCATTTTCCTCCACCCAATGTGTATTTCCTAGGAGATATGAAAAGTGCTCATGGAGAGGTATAAAAACAAACATGCTCTGTTTGCCAGAAGGAAATGTGAAAACAGTGGTTGGTGCCAGGGGAGAACAGAGGCCGGGGGTCCTGGTCCTCTGGGGTGGGCAGGATTAGAGGATTTCCTCCTCCTCCTTCACTGAAGTCTCCTGGGTTTTCTACAGTTCTGCTTTTGGGGTCATTTCATGTTCTGAAAGTTGGTGGGTTTTTGTTTTTCAAGTTCTCTGAGTTCCTGAGAAATCAGCCACTTTCCTACAACTCTCTGCTTCACTCAGTGGCCTGGAAATGTCTTTCAACTGCAATATTGCACAAGAGAGGTGGTTTTTGTTTTCGGTGCATCTCAGCCTCCAAGCTCCTTACAAGAGTTTGTTTCATGTTTGGTGAACAAGCACTTCAGCTGGTGCCCACAGAGCTGGAGTCTTTGCTGGAGCCTCGTGGAATGAAGGGCCAGGCTTGGCCACAGCTCTGGGTGCAGGAGTGGTGGGAATGGCTGGGAGTTTGGTGCCAGGGTGGGGATTTGAGGTGATGCAAAGCAAGTTGAGGTTGTTTCTCTATTTGTGGGCTCCATGGAGAAGCTTGGCTAAATAAAGAGTGCCTCTTTGGGGTACTGGTGCTTGGTCCAAGCTTGGAGCTCCATTATTCCATCTTTGGAGCTGCCCACTGATTTCTGAGCTGTTGGCTGAACTTGGCACTCAGCTGCTTGTCACCTGTTTCATTCTACCTGTGGTTCTGCCCCTTTTGATGAGCTTCACAGCACTGCAGTTTCAAAACAAATAAACTAAAAGTGAACCTCTTCATTTGGGTCCCATAAAGCTTTAATACAGCAGGTGGCACAACCCATCAGCTGTTCTGATGAGGCCAAGCAAATCTGCAGGATTTGAGTCTTTTCCTTCTCCAGCAGCATTGCTTGCTCCCACTGGTTGAGCTTTCCCTGAGTTCATAGCTTTGAATAATTCCTAGATGTATTTTGAGAATTGTGTCCCAGCAAGGTACCAAAAAGGAATGGCTGTAGGAAATGGCCCTTCTTCTCCATTATACCCCATCTCCAGCAGCACCTGGGGTGTGGTGCCTGAGCTTGCACCTTTATTTTCACCCTCCTGGAAAGGTTTCCCCTGGGTGTGCTGGCTGCGGTGGCTGACCATGCTCCTTTTCTGGGTGTTTTTCAGTGCACTACCAGAAGATCATCCACAGGGACATCAAACCTTCCAACTTGCTCTTGGGAGATGATGGCCACGTCAAAATCGCTGATTTTGGTGTCAGCAATCAGTTTGAAGGGAATGATGCCCAACTTTCCAGCACAGCAGGGACACCAGCCTTCATGGCACCAGAGGCCATCTCACAGACTGGCAAAAGTTTCAGTGGGAAGGTAGGTGTTTGTTCCCAGTGGGAAGGTGGGAGTTTGCTCACAGTGGGAAGATGGGTGTTTGCTCACAGCTGGTGTCCCTGGGACCCCCAGGCATGGCACAAAGGGCAGTGCCACACCTGCATCCTCACTGTGGTACAAATCAGGGCTGTCATTTAGTAAAACTGTAGCTCTGATTCTTTCCAGTCCAGGCAGAGCTCCCATTAGTTGTTCTGTGCAGCAGACAGACACTGCTGTGGATCCCTGCCCAGACAGAAGCCATGCTAGAGCCCTTTCCCTGCCCAAAGGGAAAGCAGGAAAACTTTCATTTCCTTCCAAAATAATGAAGAGGCACAAGGGGCTGCTGAGCACTAAGGTCATAGCTTGATTCCCTGGAAGTGAGAGACACTGGTGATGCAGACATAGGAATAGGGTCTAATAGGGATTTTTTGTCTGGAAAACTTTTGAGGTTCAGCCCTGAATGGTGTAATTTCCTGTAAGAAGGGGCTGCTTGCTGGTCACAGTGGGGCAAGGGAGCAGTGCCCAGCACAGCCCTCATTCCTCAGGTGAGCAAGAGCTGCCCTTAGGAGCCCAGCTTCAAAGTGACACAGAAAATGTTAAATCCATACAAATAGTGTTTTCTGAACTAGTGAGAAAATCCAGCTTACTCAGATCATCTGTGTGGCCTCTCCTTTACTCTGTGTTCATGCTCTCTTTCAGGCACTGGATGTGTGGGCCATGGGAATCACCCTGTACTGCTTTGTTTGTGGGAAGGTAAGCTGCCTTTCAGCTGCTGGAGCCCTGCACTGCACTGTCTGCCTGCCTTTTGACTCATTCCTTTCCAAATAAAGGCAAATATTAGAGACAAAGACCTACCTTCTGTAAGCTTAAAAATCCCCCTGCAGTTCAGAAGGAGCTGAAGCTGTGATCTGTGGAAAGGCTCATTTCCAGCATTGGGCCCTAAATGCAGAGCCATTGTTTGTGCTACAAACCCAGAGCAGCAGCAGCAGCACCAGCAGCAGTTTGTGGGGGGTTTATCCACATTGCCTGCATTTAGAAATGAGCCAGAGCATGGATAGAGGCATAGGATTGATCCCAAACTGCTGCAGCACTTTTGGAACCAGATTACAGAAAGCTCTGTCTGCCAAAGCTGAATTAGGATCAATTGGGGGTCCAATTTGGCAGAGGCAGCTTTTCAGTGCTGCCTTCTGCACAGTCCATGTCTTGTCATGGCCAGAACCCCCATGTCCCAGCTGTATTGTCCCAGGATGAGCTGTACACAGGTGTGTGCAGTCTCTGTGGGCAGGAATGTGACCTGAACCTCTGTCCAAGCACAGAGCACTGCAGTCCCACCCCCCAGGCACCAGGCATCCAGCTCTGGGTAAGAAGTGGCCAGGGAAGGTGACAGAGGCAGTTCATGGTCACCTTGCAGGCTGGATGAAGGAGGGTATTCCAGTCCAGTTATGTATTCCCTAGATGCTTCTGCTGTTCTTATGAATTTATTTTTTAATAAGGAATGAATGGATTTATTGTGTGTGGGGAGATTTAATTTATTTCCATCTCTGTGTAAAATCTTGAGAATGCAGGGGTTGTACTTGGTGTTACATGAATGACAAATGCCTGAGTGATGCCAGGATCTTGGACAACTGGAAAATCTCTTGTTTGTTTTACAGTGCCCTTTTATTGATGAATATATTCTGGGTCTTCATAACAGGATCAAGACCAAGCCTGTGGAGTTCCCAGAAGAGTGAGTAAACTTTACTCTGCTGCTGTAAAATAAAGTTCAGTTTCCAGCACTATTCTGTGTGTGGCACAGAAGGTCACCAGGGAGGGATGGACATGAGTGGGTGAGGTGCTCTGTGTTCTCCTGGGTCCTTCACGTGGGTTTTGTGCTGGTGAAGTTCCTGAGGTGTTAAAAGTGCTTCTGCTCTTCCTCTGTCCTTGTTGTGCAGACAGGGACTAAAGAAAATGGCTTTTTGGAAGTGAAGGGATTCCAGGATCTAGGAAGTTCTGCCCCACCTACTTGACTCTGGAGATGCTGGATGCATGGTTTGGTTGGGGTTTTCTTTCTCCCCATGCAGCAGCCACCAGAATGATTTCATGTGTTCGTTTTCAAAAGCAATGTGGTGATCAATCATGATCTTGGGCTAAGTAAACACATCCCTCTCCTGTGGACTTCCCTTGGAGCCAGAGGAACTGTCTGATGAAAGATGAACTTTCTGATGAAAGGATGCTTGTCCTGAGATGTGCAACCACAGCTCAGCAAATCCCACTCCTCCAGCATGCCCCAGGAAAATATTCTTTTGTTTTTTGCACTGGCAGAGAGAGTTATAAAAAAAACAGGAATGAATTTACCTGTGTGCTGTTGAGGGTCTGGTCCCACCCTGCTTTGGTCAGCGCAGGAAACCCCTGTGGGGCACAGTGGCAATGCTGGGATGGTCAGCTGGGAAGGTCAGAAGGTCAGCTGTGGTCACAGCATGGCTCAGCAGTGCAGGGGACAAGCCAAGACCACTCACGTGGCATTTGAGCAGTGGAAGTTCAGTGTTGAGGTGATGAGTGTTTGTGGTGGTGTCAGAGTCTGGCAGGAGGTGATGACACTCCCTGTGTGCTCCATGGTCACCATTCCTGCAGCTTCAAGTGTTGGCCACTCCTCAGCATTTCCTCCTGCTTCAGGACTTTGGTGGCTTTCTGTTGGTGAAGAATTGGTTTCACCTGGCTCCTGACTGATGAGGTAGCCAGAGCTGGACTCTTTGTTTTCCTTCCCAAATCCACACAGTTGTCAGGCAAAGAATTCTTGACCTAATTGCTCATTCTAATAAAATTTATAGATAAAATGACTTGATTTGGGGCAAGCACAAATTAAAACTCGAATGAGAGGCACATGTGGTATTAGAGAGGAAGGGAGGGATGCTGTCAGGCAGGCTGTGGTACGTGCATGTATCCAACATCTATGGCAAGGCAAGACTTCTTTGTGAGATTCTCACTGAATTTTCACATTACAGTAAAGGGCTAGGCCCCTACCTCAGCAGTCCCAGACTTCCTTCTGATTCCACAGAAAGTGATGGATACTCAGGGTGCCCTCTTTTAGAGGCTGACTGAGCCCTGGTTAATTACCTGCATTGCATTAATTCCCCCTGCACTGATGAGGGGACACAGCCACTGCAGACAGCTCGGCCACCTCTGCCCAGCTGGGGCCACAAAGGGCTCTGGAGCTGCAAGGACCTGTGGCTCACAAACCCCAGAGTGGGTAAGGAGCAGTTCTGGCAGGACCAGGTGACTGGTTTTGGGGCTTTAGGAGCACAAAGGCTGGTCATGCTCTGCTGCTGTGTCCCCACCTGCAGTTGGAACAGGACTTTGTCTGGACAGCACTGCAGCCAAAAAAACCCAAACCTGTTTATGTTCCCCTGGCAGTTTTCTCCCTTGCTCAGGGCTGGCAAAACTCCCACCCCTCCCTCAGCCACCATGTATTTGGGTTAGCAGTCAGCTCACAAGTGACTGTTCCCATCTGCCTCTGCAATAAATTATTAACATTTAATGGGCTAACTGGGTTGTGCTGAGATCCCTTCCTTCATTCAGGCATTTCCTTCAGCGATAATTGGGCTGCATGATTTATGTGGATTCCTCAGTGACCTGTTCTCCCAGTCTAAAAAAAGCTGCACCCCTGATTATGTTGTTGGAGGAGCTGAGGGTTACTAGGTGTTGACAGCTGTCCAAGCCACATCTCTTTGTTAGAGGCAGCAACAGAGACATGGAATTCACTGGAGTGGATCCACCCTGACCTCCCACAGAATTAGCACCTCTCTATAGTGAGGAGTATTTTGGTTTTCATTTATTTCACCATGGCTACAAAAGACACATTCCTGTTTGCAGACAGCCCATGGAAACTCATTGTCTGTTTCCTGACAACCTTTAGGACAGATGGATCTGACTGTACCAGTGTCACCATCCTGTCCCTTCCCTTAGAGACACCAGGATAAATATTTATGGCACTGGAGTTCTCATTCATGTCACTGAGTCCTTGGCATGACATGAGGCAAATGGGCTTAGCTCACATGCTGAGGATCCTGGCATGACTAAAAAGCAAGCTTGAAGTTTCTCTTCAAACATGTGTCAGTAGAGCCAGAAGCTCTGCCTGTCCCTGCTGGTGGAGCCCAGGACAATGTTCCCTGACCTGGGGGCACCCTGTACAGTGATCTGTGTGCTGGCAACCCTCCCAAATGGATGCTGAGCTCTGTGCTTGGCATTTTCCTGACAGCTCCTACAGGACTATGGCTGTGAGAAGTCACAGACAGCGCAGGCTTTTCAAATGAAAAGTGCCATCAGGCACAGTGTTCACACTATGCTGCAGACAGGAGAGAGGGGAAACCAAAGACAGGGTGATGTGATCTGTTACCTGGCCATAACCCACCTGACACTTGGTGATCCTGTTTATGGGGCTTTTCCCTATGGCTTTAACCCTGTGTTGCATAGAAATCAGTCTGGTGCCCAGAAATGTTAAGTGATTTTATATTCTATTTGTCATATTTTAAGTAAAGCTGTTGACGCTTTGGCACAGAACTGATTTCAGGTGTTTTTAAAATGCCATCTCAGCTGCATCAGTGTGGTGTCTGGAGGAATCTGTTTGTTCTGACCTGCTAAATGCACTGTCATTGCCCATGGCTGTTCCTCTGGAGCAGCATCTCAAGAGCAGCACTGTTCTTTCCATTCCAATTGAAATTGTCACCTGAGTCTCTGAGGACTCATCCTGTTCTTCCCCTTGTCTGAGCTCTGTTGCCTGTGTACAGCAGACCCTGGATGCAACTTTTAATGTTTAGACTTCAAACTGAGCCCTCTTTTTGCCTCTGAACGAGCAGCAATTCCTTGTGCTTGTTTGTAAAGATCTCATAGCCAAAGTCCAAATAAAATATTCATGAATTATTAAACAGCAGCTCTGTTTTCATCAGACTGAAATATCCCTTGCTGTGATGTGCTTTTCATTTTGGTTTATGATAGTTTATTCCTTTCTCTGCTTGAGGAGCGGGGTGCAGAGGAGGTTGGCACAGCACCTGGTGCTCACTATTGTTTTCAGTCTCAAATCCAACCTTCCTGGGGAGTGACATTTTATGCTAAGTTCCATCTCTGTGAAGAAACATAGTTCTTCAGGAGTCATTTGTGACACAGAATTTTAACTGCCTAACACAATTCAGTCACATGCTGGCATTTTACTGCAGTAGCACTTTGATCATTCAGATCTAGTGCATTTTAAAGGGATCTCCTGCATCATGAACCACAGGAGTCATTGCAGCCTTTGGGCTGCAGGGCCAAGGGCTCCATGTCAATAGAGTGGCTTTCTGGATTCAGGTGCTCTCACATTTAGATCTTGGAAATAGTGTTAATAATTTAGATGTGTTTCTCTTATTTGCATTTGTTCATTCCCTCCTTTTGTTGCCCCAAGGCTGAGCTTTGCAGGTAGGGAACACTGAGTTACAGGCTGCCTGCAATCAGTGTTCTGGAAGCAATTTAAATAACACAACCTGGAAGCTTTGCTTAAATGTCAGATGTTTTATCCAGCATACAGTTGCTCATGATGCAGGTTCAGCAAATCAAGCTGTGCCCCTCTTGATTCACAGAGTTAACTCCAATTCTGCTCTCAGGAACACTTTGTTGCTCCAAAATCTCCCCTCAGAAATTCCCCTGTGTGGTGCTGTCTTCAAGAATGTCCTTAGACCCATTCCCCTGATCCCTCATCCTGCATTTTGCATGTGCAATATCATGTTAGGGGGCAGATCAGGATAACCAAGCCCTGTAGCAGTGACTGTGGTGCCTTCCTTTTTCAAGCCAGCTTTGCAGAGAAAATACCTCTTGAGCAGGGCAGATCCTCCACCAGGTAACTGCACAGGAACTGTGCATTGCTGCACTCAAAATTCCCTTGTTAACTGTGGGCTGTTTTCTTCACTCAGAGCACAGATAAGTGACGAGCTCAAGGAACTGATACTGCGTATGCTTGATAAAAATCCAGAAACAAGGATAACAGTCCCTGAAATAAAGGTAAGTTGGACCTTGATATTAGAGCTTTTAGTCTCAGCTGATTTTATGCCTTTGGTACCTTCTAATGAGGCAGAGCTGTTCCCAGTGTTTGTTTTGGGAGCTGTCTGTAGCACCCTCCCTTGGAAAGGGAGAGCACTCATTTTGCAGCCACAATTCCCTCACTGCTTCTTGCTTGGGGAATATTGACAAAAGCTTTCGTGTTTACTTATTTAAATGAAAATTATTCAAAAGCTGGCTGATCTCAGTGAATCCCTGGGAGAATCAGCATTGTCAGGGGAGCTGCTAGCTTCAGAGCCTGGGCTGGCAGTGCTGGATGTGCATTCCAGGATATGTGTTCCCCCTCTGGTCCTTGTGTGGCCAGTGGCCTTGAGGCAGCACATTTGTTTATATTTGGGAGATGTTTAATAATAGAAATAATGAACAGGCTTGGCAGAGCACAATGCTTCACAGGTTGTGGTTTCATTCTGGGTTTGCATGGGCTTGCTGTCCTCCTGTCACCCCTCACCAAGGGTTTAGACCTGCTGGAGGATCTCAAAATTTCCATAGAGATCCATCAACATGCTCTGCAGGGCAAGCTCAGCTTTGCTTTGTCCCAGGCCAACACCAGTATTGCCACCAAAGCTGACAATAGAAGGGCTGAGCTTCAAGAAAAATTCCTGACATCCCTTCCCTCTATGCCCAGGAGACCAAAGCCAGGTTTGGAGCTGTATTTATGGGATTTCAGTTGACAGCTCTTGCAGGCACACTGTAAGGCCCTGTGGGTAGAGGAGCAGAGCTGAGTGCTGGCCCTTGTCCCTGGCTGTGCACAGAAGATGGCTGGTGAGCCTGACAGAGGATGTGCCAGGCTAGGCTCAGTGCTCAGCCCATGCCCTCAGACAGGGCTTTCTCCCTGTTCACAGCCAAAAACCATCCCATGAGAGGCAGTAGGAAAAGGGGGCTTTGCTCTGCTGCATGCAAGACAAAAAAAAAAAAAATGAAAACACTCCAGATAACTCAGGTTTTCAAGGTGTTTTAAACTTGATCCAGAGGGTGCCATGGTGCTGGTTGGTGGTGTGACAGCACTGAGCCATACTGCAGCCATTTCCAAGGAAGCTGGTTAAAAACCATCTCTGGCAGTGGGAGATGGAGCAAAGTGAGCCCTGTGTCCCCTGTGTGCCCCAGCCCCAGCTGTGTGTGTCCCTGCAGGTGCACCCCTGGCTGAGCAGGGGCGGCGCGGAGCCGCTGCCGCTGGAGGAGGAGCACTGCTCCGTGGTGGAGGTCACCGAGGAGGAGGTCAAGAACTCTGTGAAGACCATCCCCAGCCTGCCAGCTGTGGTATGTGTGGAATACACCAATCCTCTGAGCAGGAGGCTGTGCTGAAGCCTTCAGGTGGAGGAGGAGGTTTGGAGGGGGGACACGTGTGCTCCTGGCATGAAATCTTGTCCTTTTGAGCCACTGTGGAGTTCCTGTGTGTGGGGTTGGGTCTCCAGGTGCTCTTAGGCACCCACACTTGTCAGGTTGTTTTCTTCAAGCAGCTAATAGTTGCTATAAAGTTGTTTATTGCAGAAGCACATCAGTCTCAAAGGCAAAAGCAAAGCAAAGCAATGGCAAAAATCAAATGGCATAAAAGCAGATGGCATAAAAAGCAAGTGCCAAAAGCAATGGCATAGAGCACCAGCTCTCCCTAATGCATGTTCTTATATAGAAACTTCCCAACAGGCTAAGACACAAACTCAAATCACTACTTCTTAACCTGTTAGAATTCTAGTTTCTAGTAGCACGCCAGGCTATGTATAAACTACATATATGGTCTATTTTGTTCTATCTGAAGAATGTAAACAATATTCTTACTATAGCTTTATTATGTCTAAAACTATGTTCTTGGAGCCTCCACAGATACACCAGTAGCTAGGACTATGTTTTTCACTATAACATCTACTACTACTCTGGCATCCAAGACCTTTACTCACTAAAAGCACTTAAAACTTATTCTGCTTACTTACTTACTTGCTTAGTTGCTTGCTCACTTGTACTGAAACCTAAACTCTCACCTCTGCCTTATGTGTGAGTGGCTTAACACACTTCAATCCATCTGAAGGCTTTAATTCAATCCCTGCACTCTGATTTCTCTCTGAAGAATTCAGAGAGAATCCTGACTTGCTGACTCCACCACTGTGTCTGAGCACTGCAGCAGCCTGGCTCTCTCACACAGCTCTTCTGTGGCTTCCTTTGCTTCGTGCTCTTTGCTGTAGAGCTGTAAAATGTCAGCTGAATTATTAAAGAAGCTGGTTTTACTCCTTTGAACTAGTTGCTGGAGTCAGTCCTGCTGTTCTCACTGGTCTCTTCTCTTCCCCAAAGATCCTAGTGAAGGCCATGCTGAGGAAACGCTCCTTTGGGAATCCCTTCGAGGTCCAGACGAGGAGGGAGGAGAGATCCATGTCTGCTCCAGGGAACCTGCTGATGTAGGTACCTACAGCCATGCCTGGCTCTGCATGGGCAGGGCCAAGGTGTGGGGAAGGCAGTTTGCAAATCTGCAAAAGATTTAAAGCATTTAAAGATTCAAATTTATAAGATTTAAATTTAAAAGCATTAAAATATTTAAAGACAAAACTCCCTTCTGCATCAAACACTGGAGATAAAATCTACCTCAAGTCCTCTCAGATTGAAATACAGTTTGCTACTGCAGCCTAAAAACTCTCTTATAGATGTAGTTTCTCTGTAAGATGGGTTTGGCCTAAACACATGTAAGATGCTAAACTTGAGTCTGTTTTTTCACCTGTTAGTTTATAATACTGTGATCAAAGATCCATTAGAGACTGGTAAAGTAAAATAAGTCTTAATTAGGGTCTAGTTTGGATATATATTGGAGGGTTTAATTCTTCTCTCCTTTCTTTGGATAACAGAAATGGTACCAAATGAGCAGTTTATATAGGTTTTTTAACTCAAAATGAGGTGATGGGATTTGGCCTGTGCTCTGGGGCCCAAGTCTGGGCAGAGATATCATGGTCAGACAAAAGAGAGCACTTTGGAATTGCTTTTTCACATGAGAACACTTACAGTATTTTTTCACATAGTTTTTTGCCAGTTAATGAAATAGTGGAACATATTGCAAAGGGATACTTTGGAGGTTGGGTATAAATTACTATATTGGGATTAAAAAGGGAATAGAGATCTTGATGTTTTAACCATGATGGTGTGTACAGGGATGGGGAGAGAAGTCTTCTATCCTTTACTTGATTCTTACTCCTCCTTCCTCGTTGTTTTCAATGATTCCTTTTGGAGCCAGGATCCTTGGCCATCAGTCCAGTAAATAACAGCTGGACCAGTAGCCTAATCTGGGACAATTATTTTTATATAAATAAAGTTCTCATCCCACAGAATCTATAAGGCTGTGGCTGACAACAAGCTGTGTTGTCCCAAAATGGTTCTTTTCCACCCAGAATCCCAGTGCCATTCCTAGCAGACTCCCACGAGGGTGTGCTGGGTGTCACTGCACCATTGACAACACAATTAAAGGAGTTTCTCTGTCTCTCATGGTGTGTGGGGATTTAAGGGCTCAGCTCAATTAAGGATGATAATGGTCTAGGTCCCCAGTTGTGTATTGGAGACTTTAGTGAAGACTTTGTCTTAGGGACACCAGTTTGACATTTAAACACCCTGTTCATGGGTGCTGCTGTGGGACACACCTGGAGCATGGCAGTCACAGCTCCTTTGCCATCTTAGCACAAGGGATTTGCCCTGATTTGTTTCTCTTCACTCAGTGCCTTCCAAATTAGTTATTGCTGATTGGACACATGTTCCTACCCATATCTTCACTATCATTCCTGGTCACTGCATTGCATTGCTCTGAAATGGGGAAACATTTACTAAATTTGAAGGAAAATGTATTTTATTCTTCCCACTGTCCCAGACAGGTAACTTGGAGCAAGGCAGAATTTCTTTTCAAACCCTGCTTGAATTGATATTTCAGGGTGGTCACCCTGAGCCTGTGTCCAAAAGGAAAGAAGTTCCCTTCTACCTTCATTTGAGATAATTGAAAATTTACCCAAGTGGTGAGAAAACTCCTTGACCCTTGATGCTGGTACCTGCCTGGAACTGGGTGCTTTAGTATCTACTCAAAAAAACAAAGTTAATTTGATCCCAGATAGCTGTGGAACTTCTGATCAGCCACATTATCAATGTCTTGTCCTTTATAAAATATTCTTAGGCCTTCAAGATGAGCTATAAACCTCCACTTTTGTCTCCTTTTTAAAGTTGCTGGTCAGATTTTTTGCAGTTCATTGAAACCCAGCATCTTTCTCTGTCTCAGCTCATTCTGGTCCTGTGTGTTTTCAGGCTCCTTGTACAGACTAAAAGATTTATTTTTTAAAGCAGTGTGTAATTTCCACTTTTGTGCTGCTGTGTCTGGTGCCCTTGGATTACAAAACCATGCCAGGCCAAGGGTGGAGCTGCAGCCATGCTGGGCTGGCCTCTGCCCAGATGTGAGCACTTAAAATACCCAAAATCAATGTGAATGTGCCAATTCTCCACTGCACTAATCCCTGTGTGTAATTTCTCAGTCTCATGCCATCAGTGCCAATTTTTGGCAGTAACAATTGACTTAATCCTAAATTATTTCATGCACAACTGGAGTTTTCCCATCTTGAAACTGTTGTTTAAAGAAAGATACTTACAAAGTCTCTCCAACAAATGGTGTTGTACATTAAACACTACAGCAGGGATGCTTCTTTGAAGGCATATGTATTATTATTATTATTTCAAACTTTGGAAAACACTTTACTGACTGAATCTAATGAAAATAGCTTCAAATTTAAATAGATGTGTTGGATCTAATGGCATTAATTTCAAGTGAGCCATGGCTAAATGGGAAATATTCATTGTTCAGTGAGTTATCTCTTGATCACAGTGCTATTTCATCAGGGGGAAACAACGTAGATGCCAAGCTCATCCACTTTTTAATTCATATTGGTTGTTCCCTAGAAAAGCCTTGCTACACATATAAAGTGACAATGTTATGAATAGAGCTGTGTTAAAATAAGTTTCAAGTGAGTCTGGATTTCTGTAAGGTTTTAGGATCTTGCAGGAGCAGATAATATTGCTGCAGTAAGGCTCTGCAGAGTTTCTGCATGTCCATCACCCTTGTAGCTGGACAGGGGACCCCAAAATTGGGACATGCCAGGAGAGCAGTGCCTGCAGCCATCACTGTGCTCTGGACATGTGGCTGCCCAGGAGGAGCTGAGAGAAAAATGAGCCACACATTCCCAAGCTCTCCTCCACAGAGCTCCTTCTCTCCAGTGGCAATGTCTTTAGAGGGATAAAAGCCAGCTTTTGTAGCATTGCATCTCCTCCTAGTTGTAGGTAGGAAATAATTTGTGTTTCTATGGAAGAAAAAAGGAAAGCAATTAACATATTCCAGTTTCACGTTCAATTTATTTAATTAGGCTGTATGTGAAATTGTCAGAGCCTCACTCACTGCTGCTTCAAGCATCTTTCATCTGTGCCATTTCTGAGGCTGTACTCTGTAGGAAATCCTCTGGCAGCTGAGCTGAGCTCTGGTACCCGAGCTTTCTGGTATCTGATGCTTAATTGATGACTCTTAAAATGGAGCTGTCCTTCAAGCTCACTCTTTGGGATTTGGAGAGGAGGAAACTAAATCATGTGGCTGAATCTTTTTTTAATTTCTCCCTGCATTACCTACACAGCATGCTGGGCTCTGTTCCTGGAAATGCTCTGTGCAGATGTCTGTGGTAGCAGCAGGGCTTTGCTGTTGTAACCTTGATGCCTTTAGAGGACACCATTAAGAAACCACTGATAGGAAACAGTTCTTAATTCTGGGAGGAGAGAAAGGTTTTTTTAGCACTCTTCAGACCTGGAAGAAGCACATCCTCTCCTGGTTGTTATTTATTGCTCTGTTTATCAGCACTGAGCAGTTTAAAAGGCAGATGTTCAGTGCAGACACACTCAGCAGGTGAAGGGGAGCTGAAATGAAGATGCCCCATTTAGCAGCCCTTGTTTTGCACACCTAGAGTGGTGTGAGTGCTGCCAGCTGTCACCTCACCCTGGCAGATGTCACTGGATCCTGCCTCTCATGCAGGATCTCCAAGGACAGGCAGTGATTCATGGAGTCTCACAGATCCTGCAGACCGTGGCCAGGTTCAAGCCCATCATTAATGGTGGCTGCAGAAGCAATTGATCTTTTCTAATTTTCCAGCTCCAGATTTTAAGCCCAGTTCAACATTCACAGCTAAGTTCTGGATTTCTGGTAGCAGTGTTTGCTGTGTTTCTTCTTTCTGCTCCACATTTCTCCTAATTGAGTCAGCACTGGCTTCACCACATTTTATTGCTCTCATTTATTGCAACTACTACCTATCAAATTAATTGCTGTGTTTTGACAGACCAAAGTTACTTTCCCATTATGGCTGCTAATACTATTGATGAAATGTGGTTGTCAGCTCCTCTATGGGGGATCAGTTGGTATTTTAAAAGCCTACTCTGTTTCCAGCCTTCCCAAAAAGAGACCAAAACGTCTCTCAATGCCCTTAGGGCCATATTATCCATGTAGGTTAGGCACAAGGAAGCCAAGGAGAAAAGGAGGTAAAAAAAGTGGAAAAAAAAGCAGAAACAGCTTTTCCCAAAGAGAGAACTGCATGTTTTGTGGGAAGACCATGCCCCACATGCAGGTAGGTGTCCTCACAGCTGTAGCACAGGGTTTTCCTCTGGAAGGACCCACCCTGAGCATAAGCCCCCTGCAGTGAGGGGCTCAGTGCCCCTGGGGCTCTGCCCCATTGCACAGGGTGCTGATAGGACACAAAAGCCCAGAGGTGCCAAGTGCCATGGCCCAGGGCAGCACAGCTGGACATCAGCAGAGTGCTGGAAGGCATCTGGAGCTTTCAGGGGCTGGAGTGGGTTTGTAGGAGTGCTACCAGTGCCTGTCTCATCTGTCCTTCAGGTAAATGTGGCTGATGTTCCATCCCCATTCCACTCTGCACTCTAGGCTGGATAGGCACAGAAATACAAGCTCCTTCACCTGCTGCCATTGTCTTCATGATCACTTTCTTCCTTTGTCTCATTGTTTTGCTCTCAGGGACAGATTCCTCTTAAACACATCTGTATATTTGCATCCATCTTTAAGGTAATTCCATGTCTGTGTTTCCCCTGAGTGCTGTAGAATCCTGTGTCCTCTCCTCAGCCTGTGTGATTTGTGTGGTAGTGAGAGCATTTGGCTCCATCCTTCCTTCCTGTAGGAGCGGTTTTACTGCAGTCATTCTGTGTGTGTGACACTAATGTTTATGTATGCTTTTTATTATTATTTCCATTTGTGATTCTCTAGCATTTGAGCTGCTTTCAGGGAGGGAGGGGTGAAAAAAACCAGTTGGGTTTTAGCAGGAACTGGTGCTCAGCCCCACGCGTGCAGAGGGAATAGCTACAGCATTTGGGAAAGGCTGAGCTTTGTAATTTGAGTTTAATATTTAGTGGTTATGGAGAAGAAAGGGCTGCAGCCATCTCTGCTCCAGATGCTCCACCACTCCCTTGTGCTTCTGCCCTGGTGCAGTACTGGGAGGGCTCTGGGCAGATCAAAATTGGTTGCTCCAAGTGACCCCCCAGCCCAGCCAGGACTTCATCAAAACATGGTCACTTGTCCAACCACTTGCACAGACCCTTTTAGCAAGTGTTAGTCCACTTAAATCTGTTAAATAACAAAATAACATGAATGCAAACCATGATGAGCTGTTTACAGACACCTCAATGGGAAGTCCTGGGATCCAATGGTGGCAGGACACAGCCTCCAGCCAGGCTGGGAAGATCTGGGCTGAGAACTGGGAAACAACCACATACCTTTGGGAGCAGCTCCAGCACTTTGGAGACTCTGCCTGGCCTGGTTTATTGCTCTGAGACAAATGGATGAGCCAGAGCCAGCATGTTGCCTGCTCTGAGTGAGGAAGGAGTTGCAGAGATTCTCCAAAAACAGCCAGAAGGCAGGCAGGGGTGGATGGGCACTGACAGCTGGTGCCACTGCCTCCTGCTGCATGGGGACAGATGATTGCATTGAATGGGGACTCAGTGGAGGAATTGGGCACTTGCCAGGGGTGTGTGTTTGTGCTGTGTAGGTTGTCCCACACCATCCCTGTGTTTGGGATGGCAGTGTGGGGAGGCTCATTCCTTGCTGGACACGAAACACATGGGAATCCTACAGCTTCTGTGGGTGACAGCCATGTACTCTCCTGGGTAATTACACAAGCCAGGCTTTGCTCCCTTGTGGCTTAAAAAATGTAGGAGAAATAGAGTCTTATTCCTTAGCAAGAGTTATTTACTGGAGATTGCCATCCAGCCTCAGGCTCACAGCACGAGCCTGGTTCCTGTGCAGACATGGAACTCTGGTACTGGATCTCTGCTGCTTCACAGGCAGCCCCAGATTTTTGGCTGGGTTGGCCACCATGAGGGTCCTCTCACCCTCACATTGAGGTGTTTGGATAGGCAGAGGCTGCTCAGAGTGCTGGGACAGCACTGAAGACACCCCTGACAGGGAGCAGGAGCAGCAGGTTGTGCCAGACAGGGAGCTGGGCTGTGCTGAGCTGCCACAGAACAGAGCTGCTGCTCCTAATGAGGTGATCAATCATTTGAAGAGGGGGATGACAGGCACTGAAGACAGGGCTGTTCCTCAGCCTTCCCTGCAGGGAAATGGGCCACAGTTTCAAGGTCAGGTTTATTGCAGGGCTTTACTGAAGTAGAGGGAGAAGGGAGCATGATTTTTTATCATTTCTGGATATTTCAGAAGTTGGGTTAGCCCTGTGTGTACTTTGTGTTGTTCCTAGCCAGGAACATTAGCCATTCTAAGAATGCCCTGGCACAAGGTGCCCAGAGCAGCTGTGGCTGCCCCTGGATCCCTGGGAGTGTCCAAGGCCAGGCTGGACAGGGCTTGGAGCAGCCTGGGATAGTAGGAGGTGTCCCTGCCCATGGCAGGGAGTGGAACAAGATGATCTTCAAGTCTCCTTCCAACTTAAAGCATTCTATGGATATCTTTGTGATGGAGAAATGGCTGTTTAAGGTGAAGTCATCTGCCTGTGATGGGTTTCTGCTGTGGGTGGCACCTGGAGGTGTCCCTTTGTCTCCGTGCAGTCACAGTGACTGTCACACACTGGCTGGGGGTGGCTGGGCTGGGTGGAGGTGCTGCTCCTCGAGGATGCCCTGGAGTGCAGTGCAGCTCAAACCTTCTACATGAGAAAACATCAAAAGTTAGGAGGAGGAGGAAAAGGCTGAAGTTACTGTGGTCTATGTGCAATGCAAGTAAGTGACCTTGGCTGAGATTCTAGGGCTGCTGCTCTCAGGTATTGGGGACTGCTGTTCTGGGGACCAGGCAAACTCACAGAAACCAAAATCACACAGTTTTTGTGTAGGACAAACTGGGTTCTAGTAGACACATTTAATTTTACTGCCATTTACAGCAGCACTTTGGAGAAGCAGTTGTGGGATCAACTGATCCCATTGCTCTGATTTTTATAAAAAAATCAGATTAAAGGAGAGCAAGCCAGAACTCTGCAAATGCAAACTAGATACTTTGGAAACCATGCTGTTGGTTTGCAAGACTTTCCCCTAGAACCAGATACCTCCTCATGGAGAAGGGCATTAAGGGTAGTGGAGAGCTCAGTTTTTGGGAGCAGGTGTCCAGGCACAAGCTGCACATCACTGCAGGGCATTGTGCTGGGATATTGCTGAGGTGTTTAACCCAATTCAGGTGGATTCATTGCTGTTCCCTGTTGATATTGCTGACCTGAGTTGGACAGAACACCCCCTGCCTTGCTGTGTGCCTACAATGACTTTATTTTCTTGCCCCTGCAGAACGCAGGGCAGCAGAGAAGCAGCCAGGGACCCGGAGCTGCCCGACGTGTGCGAAGATGAGGCTGCATCCTGAGACCAGGGCTGCCACGGGCTGGCCAAGCACATCACCCTCATCCCCAGCCCGGGGCCTGACAGCAGCCACAGAAGCAGACCCAGCCCAGCAGACTGGACCAAGGCAAGGCAGAAGGGCAGGCAGGAGGATCAGAGCAGGATCAGAGCAGCGCCGAGGAGCAGAGCGAGCCGTGGGCGAGGCGCCCGGGGCTCCTCCGTGTGTGCCTTGCTCTCCACTTGTGCTTCACCCCGGGGCTTGAATGGGGGTTTGTTTGTTTGCCTCAAGGGTCATTTTCCCCCAGAGACTTCTTCCTTGTGTTTTTGCATTCTCTACTTCAAGCATCAGGAAAAAAAAAATGGCATTAGAGACAGGTTTTGTATTGGAGGGTAACTGTTTTATTTAATGCACTTGTGCATATCAGGAGTTCTGCTCCTGGTGTGGAGCTGGTGGCAAAATGTCTTTGGGTATCAGTTAAATGAGGATGAGATCTTACTGTTGGAGTGAACACTGTCCCTCCCTTTGCCTTTCTTTCTCTTTCTTCCTTTTTCCTCATTCCTGGGTTTTGCTCAGTGTCAGTCCTGCCCCAGCCCTGGCTTTAGTCAGGGCAGTGCTGTAAAGCAGAGGAGATTCCATGCATGTGCAATGAGCCTTGGAATGTCACAGAGCTCTGGAGCATGGGGATATGCTGCTGCACAGAACAGCTTAGTGCTCCAGGGCCATCTGCCAGGGCTGCTCCTCCCAAAAAGCTGGGAATGCACCCATCAGCTGCCCCAGCCCTGCACCCATGGACCATGTTCTCCAGCTGAAAAGAGTGGCAGGCTTGGGCTTTATTTCCTTCTCTGCACTCAGCTCTTGTGTACCTGATGCTTTTAAACTTCAGTTTCCTGAAAATGTCTCAAACTGGGACAGGTTCCTAGGATGGAAAATGTTGGTGGAGAGTTTTTAGAAAGCTACAGAGTGCAAGTTCACAACTTGATCTTTTGACTTTTTTTTAAAGGCTTTAATTTTAAATTTTGTTTTAAGACTCTGATTTTTATGCATGTGCTGATGCTGCTATTTTATCCATAGATTGCTTCTAAACTTGGGGTTAGAAGCTTCATCTCAACAGTTTGACAACTGGTAAGATTGCACTTAAAAAGGCAAATACAAAAGGGCAAATACAGCCATTTCTGTGGCTGTTGACTGTACAGACTGTGGATAATCAGAAATTTCACTCTTCCATTCAGACAGTAAAAACCAGTGACATCCATCTGTCAAAATATATGTCATTATTTTCCCTTGAGCCTTAGGGGGTCTGAACATGCCCCTGGGAAACCAGTGGGATTGCAATCTTATTTTATAGTTCTTAAAGAAAGGAATGATTAAATTTGGTTCCTACATAATCATCTTAGTGTCTGTTTTTAGGTTAATCCTGAGAACTTGGGACTTTGTTCCCTCATTTTTTGTGCAAAGGGACACAAGTACAAGGGTTGTTGGTAGTGACTGGTATATCCTGGTGCTCCTGTTCTGTTTTCTGCAATCTGATTTGATTTTTTATAGCTGGGCTTTGCTGTTGGTGCTTTTTGTCTGTCCCCAGCCTGTCACCTCCCCTCACTCATCCTCAGCCACCTCAGTGGGATGCCCAGCCTGGGCTTTCCTTGCATCTCACCTGTAAATATTGGCAAAATGGGGAAGAGCATTGCTTCTCTGTTTAATGGAGACCTTTAATGTTGAAAGCTGGCAATGCTCTTGGATCCTGTAAAGGTTACTGCTGTGGGCCTGAGCTCTGCACTGCTGCTTCCAGGTGCTAAATCCTGCCTGTTTGTGTCTGCACCAGCTGTGAGCTCAGCATCCTCTGAGGAGCCTGGTCCTGCAGCAGGAAGATGCCCTGATCCTTCCCCCAGCCTGGGACACACTCCTGCTTGGATCCTGCTGCCTTGTAATGAAGATTCAAGTAGCCAGAGGTAGGGAGTGAAAAGCCTGAGAGCACAGGGGATTCTGCAAATTGTGGAAGGGACAGTCTCTGCACACAAACTGATCTGTGCTGTGGTGCCACCAGCTCCTGCTGCACACCAGGGGCCAAGCTGGGCACACTGTCCTCCAGTTGGTGGAAAAAACTGGTGTCCCCAGGACAGGGCCAGGAGTGACCTTGGAACAAGGACACATCTCAGGAACGTGCCCTACCCCAGGCAGAAAAGGGAGTTCTGGTAATCCTCATCCCTGTGGGACTTCTGAAGTCTAAGCAATACCTGGGTTGTTCTCAAAGAGCTCTAAGAATGCAAACATGGGATTAGTTATTGTATTTTTAATCTGTGGCAAGAAAAATCTGCTAACCCAGGCATTTGGTGTTATTTTAGTGATGCTCAAGGGGTGGGGGCTGGTGGGGCAAGGCTGCAGGAAGGCTGTTCTCAGCTCCAGTTAATGCAACCAAACAAAGGGTAAGTTACAAATGAGCTCCATGTCCTCTTCCTATAGTGGTACCTAAATCATCACTTCAGTTTTGGAGAGGAATGGATGTTTTTTATAATTATCTCAAAATCTACTTTGAAATATTTGCCCTTTCAGCTAAAATAAATCCTTCTAGAGCTGTTCCCACAGGTCCAAGAACCCACCCCTCGAGTTGTACAGCTGAGCTCTGAGCTGGTGTCACACCTTGTTTCTTCTGCAAATCTGCCAACTGTCTTTCCTTTATAGCCCAGAAATCAGCCCTATCATGTCACAAAGAGCAGCCTGAAAACTTGCATGAAATGAGATGAAAAATGTGCCCTGGCAGCAGGAGAAACACTCAGATAGGCAAAAACAGGCTGTACTCACTCAGCTGCAATGAAATCCTTGCTTGTTTATGTGCATGTTAGAGCAGCTCAGAGCAACACTGGTTCTGCTCTGGAGAAAGGAAGGGGAAGAAGAGAGGGGATTTATTTGAGAATAAACATCCCTGGCAAGGCAGTGCTTTTAGCTCTTGAGTGAAATCATTCTCTTTAGCTGGATGGGTAAATATTTGTCTGCTCCTCTCTGATGGAGGGGATGAGGTTCAGTGTGGGCTCTGCAGAGCAGGTGTGGCACACTCGTGCTTTGGTGTGTGCTGTGTTTTTCCCCTCCAAATCCTCACCTCTGCTGTTCCTGGAGCACTGGGATGCTCTGGCTGTGTTAGCTGGGCTCTGAGTCACCAGGAGGGCTCCTCTCCTCCAGCACCATTGCATCTGGTCAAGGTTTCCAGACTCTCACAGGCTGAGGATGATTTTCTTGAAAGAAATGTCTCGTGTGGGGAAACAGCACATCTCTTGATCTCCAGAAGGTGGATTTCTTTATCTTGCTCAATTAATGGCTCTAGGCCTTTGGTTTTGGGGGGTAGTGCTAAGTAAAAATCCTGGTGAAGTCTCTTCTGTCCTGCACTGAGGAATGCACAGTCCAGGTCTTTTCCCTTTTGGGCAGGAATTACTGCTGTCAATGTCACCCCTGCAAACAGAGGTTTTCAGCATCAGGGCTGGTGGTGGGAAAGCTGATTTTGTGTAGGGCTACAGCCAGAGGAGGCCTGACAAGGGTCAGTGTAACTGCTCCATGCAGAACAAAGAGTGGCTCAGTAAAACTTCCGGGGTGTGATTTCATTCCTTATTTACTGCCAGACTTGCAAGGAGGAGCTGCTGGGAGAAATTTTGTGTTCCTTCAGCACAACTCTGTCCTGAGCCCTCAGCAGTGCTGCCATGGGGGAATTTCTCTGTTTGTGGTGGGTGGCTGGGAGCTTTTTTGCTCTCCCCAGCTCAGTGCTTTCCCTTCCACCTTGCCCAAAATCCCCATGAGCTTTGTCCCACCAGCCCAGGGGCTTTGTCCCAGCCCCTGAGAGGCCCAGGCTCCCCCAGGGACAAGGATCTCAGTACATTTCCTAAGGCAGGAAGGCTGTGCTGGGGGATGCCACTGAGAGCCTGAGCACCTCTGGGGTGCAGCAGGGAGACTGGGAGGGGTTGTGTGGAAATAGAGCTTGGATGAGGTGCCAAATTTCTCTGCTTTAGCAGGGCACAGTTGTAGTGGAGTTTGCTGAGCAAAGCCGTGCAAGGCATTCCTTTCTGGTCCAGATCCTCCTGCACAAGTCCCTGCTTGGCTCGAGTCCCTCCCAGGCTGAATTCACCTGGATGATGCCATGACCCTGTTGCTCTGGATGCAGCCTTCCCTGGGATGAGGGAAGGAAAGCAGCTCATCAGTCCCTGCCTTGCTCCTTCCCTTCCTGAAGAAAAGCCATGTATGCTCAGAGCTGCTGCTGGCAGAGCCCAGACCCTCCGTCAGTATCCACAAGCCATCAATCAAAGTGCTCCCAAAAAATGGTGTAAATTCAAGAAAACATGAATTGCAATTCCTGAGGGTACAATGCAGATCCTCTGTGCTGTAATTTTGCTGCTATTTCTGATTTCTAGGCCTGTTCTGTTGGTATTTCAGTCTCTTGTTGCACTTGAAGTTGAACCTCTGCCCCTGTATGTGCTCTGCTACGATTCCAGCATGATGTAAATGCACTCAGTACTGTGACAGCATGTGGCTGTTGCACTGTAAATATGTACCATGAAGAGAGAGGCTATTTTTTGCATGCTTTTGTACTGTAGAACTGATGAGAAAATGACAATAAATTCCACAGAGATGACCCTGGGTGTAAGTGCAGTTCCTCAGGCAGCACTGGCTGCTCATTCTTGGATGTTTTCTGCTCCTCCACTCCTCTCTGTCCTTGTAGCTGTGGCAGAGGGGCTGGGAGGCATTTTTTGTGCTGGGCTTTTCCTGGATGAAGAAGCTCAGGGGTCTGTCATGCTCAGGTGACACATCCCCAGCTATTCCAGCCTCTTGCTCTAACAGGGCTGCTGAAATTGTCTTGCCTTCATTCCATTTGCTTCCAAAGAAAAGTGAAATTTCCTTTGCAGAGGGGCTGGCCTGGGTTGGAGCTGAAAACCTCAGCAAATCCTGGGCTCAGCTGGTGCCATGGGGCAGGACTGGCTGAGCCTGCCCTGCTCCAGGCATCTTCCTCCAGGACAGCAAGCCAGAAGCACCAAGCTCCTCTCATTTTTATATTGCAGAAAAAAAAATTTAAAAAGATGAAGGCATCTGCCTCAGCCCTGACAATGATGTTGCAAGGCTGAGAGAACTGGGGGTGTTCAGCCTGGAGAAGAGAATATTCTTTGAGAGGATGCCAGGGACATCCTGCAGTGAACATCTGCCCCGTGGTGCTGGGCATGCACTCGGTCCCAAACCTCCCCCTGATGCTGATCTCGATCTCACTCCACACTGGGACACACTCACAGTCCTGGATTTAACCTCGTGCAGCCCCAGATCCAATCTCAAGGCCAGGCCTAAGGCAAATGGCACATTTAGCCTTAAGCCTAATTCCAGCTCTAATCTAAAGGCCAGCCCTAACTGCAAGCCCAGCCCCAACTCCAGGCCCTTCCCAATGCTCAGCCCTAAACCAAATGTCATGTTCAGCCCTAAACCCAAAGCCCCAGTAGCAACTCTAATCCCAAGCCCAAGGGCACTGTCAAATTAAGCCCCAAGGCCAGCTTTGAGCCTCAGTGAGAGCTGCCAGTGCAGAGGCTGCCCTTTGGACAGGGGTCAGAGATGGGGGGATGAGATGAACACACTGATCCCTGAGGATGCAGATGGCCAGGAAATGCCCAGAAGTAAAAACGTGAGTCCAGCCCTCTGTTAGAAGATGTTCCAGAGGCAAGTGTCCCAGCAGCAAGTGTCCTGGAGCTGCCAGCTCCCAGCCCAGGGCTCCCAGGAAGCTGTGGCCAAAGTTAAGGGCAAATGCAGATCCCCTCCATCCCTCCCACAAAAGGGGAGGAGGACGGAGACCTCCCAAGCCACCTGAAAGGGGAGAGTGGATGAAAATTCCCTGGTGCCCCATAGAGCAGATAAGGACAGAGACCACCCAGATCCCCACAGGGAAGAGGAGGATGGAGACTCCCCCAACCCCACTCAGAAGGGAGAAGCACAGAGACCCTATTTTTTTCCTTTTAATTTTTTTTAATTCTTTTATTTGTTTTATGTTTCTGTAGCAGTAAAGCAGGATGTTGATGGAGGTCTCTGGCTCTGTTCCCAAGAGGGCAGCCTATGAACATGGCATTGAAGTCTGTGTGTCACCAAAACTGAGGGAAAAGCAGAAATTCTCCAACATCATCTTTTCAGTGTCAGAAAAGCAGGCATCCCTTTATTCTGGCCAGGCCATGCAATAAAATTATTTCATCTACATATACCTGGCATGTGCAGTGAAAATCACTCTGACCCCCATGATGCTTTACCAGACTTTTCTCATATTTCTCATAAAAACCCCAAAGAAATTCTCCCTCATTGCTTCTGTTTTATACAATGTTTAGGATCTGATCTCTTCCTTGTGAGGGTGGGCAGGCCCTGGCACTGGTGCAGTTGTGGCTGCCCCATTCCTGGCAGTGTCCAAGGCCAGGTTGGACAGGGCTTGGAGCATCCTGGGATTGTGGAAGATGTTCCTGCCCATGGCAGGGGTGGGACTGGATGAGCTTAAAATCCCTCCCAACCCAAACCATTCTGGGACTCTGTGTTCTGCTCAAACACACAATAGCTGCCAATGCCAAACTTACCTGTTAATTGATGGATAAATAAATTGCTGGCAACCACCACCACAAAAGGAAGGAAAACAGCTCCATGAGAGGGACCAGCAGAGGCTGAGGTTGGAAATGGGGACATCCAGGATTTATTACTGCACAAGCATTCTTCCTGCATTAATGCTGTGGCCCACTCCAAATGGATTCATATGCCAGCATTTTGCCAGGGAGTAAATAGAATATTGAGAGCAGATAATTGCTGGTTCCCTGGGAATACAGTGTCCTGGTGAGGTCACACTGCTGCCACCACAGCACATCCAGCCCCAACATAGTCAGTGACATGTCCCAGGCCAGTAAATGCCCCTGGAGCTCATGGTCATTTAGGATCTTGCTGGGGACTCAACTCAGGGTTGGGTCCAGCCAGGTAAATGGCTTGGAAGCTGCTCCCTCTAATTTTCTTGTAAGTGGGCTATGTATCAAAATAGATTTCTAAAGCAGTAAATTATAATTTAGTGCCTATTATAATATTCATTAAGAGCTGCTGTCTGATGTAGTGTTACACCAAATACTAATTATTAGAAATTAAGGTGACAGGAGGGAATAATATTCAGAATTGTGTAAGTGGGAGTAAGCAGACAAAGCAGCAGGAGAATTTCCTTTCTACAGGGAAATCAGTGGTAATGAAATCCCCAGCAGCACAGCACAGGGAGCCATGGCTGCCCAGGAAGGGGATGTGAGCAGGGGACAAAATTAATCAGAGCTACAAAGACACCAAGCAGAGGGGTCATAGCTGTGGGACCATTGGGTTCAAAGTGTTCGGTTTTGGGGCATCACCACCTGGCAGGATCCATCCAGTGCATTGACCTCCAAAGGCTCCATCTTGCCTCAATGTGATTTTTCTAGTTTGTTTGCTTTCTTTATTTATTTATTTATTTATTTATTCTTCTTCAAGCTGAAATTAAATTCCTACAATGATTTTGTCACAACCTAGTCCAGTAAAAGGTGTCTCTGCTCACGGCAGGGAATAGACAGATGATCTTTAAGGTCTGTTCCAACCCAAACCCAACTGCAGCAGGGGTGAGATGGGTGCAGGGCAGGATGAACAGCCAGGGAAGCAGGCAAAGCCATGCAGAGCTGTGTGAGGGACACAGTTTCTCCAGGCCCCAGCAAAGGAGAATCATAAACTTCACCCTTTATTGTTGTCTGTGCTGCTCCACACCAAGCACAACTGTCTCCAAGGCCTCCCTCCAGCAGAACCTTTCTAATCAAATTCCCTCTCTCCTATGGTTTAATTAGGGAGGAAAAAATAATCTCATATGTGAAAGTAATTCCTTTGTTGCCAGACATTTCCAGTTTTCCATTTTCTCCTCCTTGAGTAGGAAAAAGTCATTTACCATGTTCTTTTCTAAAGCAATTTCCAGGGATGTCCAGCAAGCACAGCCAGGAGCCATCAGCAGCCAAACCCTGACCGAGTTTCTTTGCTTGGGTAAATCAATGTTTTGCCACTAATGGGGGCCCATTTTCCATGGCCCATTTGTTTTATTGCCAGGGCTGGGGTGCAGGGGAGGCAGCACCAGGGCAGCTTTCTGGAAATCCCAGCAGGGACTTGGAATGTTCACTCCCATCCCATTTTATGGTGTGTGATGTGCAAACACATTAGGGAAGAGCCGCTGCACTCACCAGCTGGAATAACTCACAGTGCTTGGCTCTCTCTCTGTCCATCTCTATTATTTTTTATTTGGAGTTTCCACAGGGTTGTTTTAAGGATGGGGGAGGCTCTTGCTCAGTTTGTGCCAGCAAAAATCCCTGTGGAAAAAAAATTTTTGCCAAAGCAGGCGTTTTTTTCGTTATTAGAATTAAAAGGTATATTTTTCCCTGCCCTGTGGGTCCCTTCTGCCTTGCTGTGGGATGTGGGCAGGGATGGGAGCCCTGAGCCACCATGGGATGGCAAAAGCAGGAGCTGACCCGCCACCAGTTTGAGCAATTAAAGCAATTAAAGCCTGTGGCTGCCACAAGCATTTCCTGCCTGTAATTAATGCTTTTAATGAGGAGGCATATGGTAACCCCCTCCTGCCCCCGGGCATTTTGCCAGGTGTGGGTTTATTAACAGCTGCTAATTACACCATTATTCAATGTCTAAGTCAAGGAGGGCTGCACTGTGTGCTCCAACTGCCTGTGAATTCTGCCAAAAATTTCTTAGTTTACATTTTCTACTTTCTCCTTATACGGGGAATTGAACCCCTGGGGGTTTTCAGGGCAAACCAGCATTGCTGGGACACACAGCCGGTGCCTTCCCTGCTTTACGTGACCCCTCTCCATGCACAGGGCCTGCAAATCCAGCTGCACATCCTCCTCCTCACAGCCAGAACAGGCTTTTATTCCCAGGGCAGAGTTTTGCTGGAAGCCTGATAGTCCCAGGGACAGCAGAAGGGCTTGAAGCCACTCTCTGTCTGATGGAGTATCCAGCTGCCAGCACATCCTCATCCCCTTGGATCCTCAGGGCTCCTGTGTGTCCCAGACCAGGAGGGCATCCTCCTGCTAGGAAAACCAGTGGCTTTGTTCCCCTCAGACCTCAGCTCTGCTGCTGGGGTGTTCATTGCACCAAGCACTTGACATCAAGGCTCTTTCTCCTGAAAAAGGCTCTTGGAAATGTTTTACCAGCAGCTGGTTACAGTTTTTACATTGGGTATTGAGAAGTACCTCATTCCTAGCCTGAGGCTTTGAATATTCCAGCTCCATGCAAGTATTGGGAGAAAATGAGCGCTAAAATAATCCATGTGGAAGTTCTCCCCCTGCTTTCCAAGCTAGCCCCAGGTCCTGCTCCTGCAGGTGCTGCCCTGTCTGTGCCTGCCTTGTCACCAAGGGGAGCTGTGCCATGGCCATGGGCACTCTGGATCTGCCTCTGGGAGCCATGGGAACCTGGGGAGGGCAGGACAAGGGTGGATGGAGAGACCACTTGGGATGGAGTCAGCGTGTGTCCAGCTGGGCAGGAGGGTCTCAATCGCCAAAGAACCCACAAACACAGGGACATGATTTGGAGCTGGGAATGCCTCACCAATACTGTTGGATCCAGCTGCTGTGGATGTGGCACTCGAGGACATGGTAAGTGCTGGCCATGGCAGCACGGGGGGAACTGTTGGGCTTGGGGCTCAGGGGGCTTTTCCAGCCCAAAGAATTCCATGATTCTGTGAGCTGCCACAGCTCCCTGCCCGAGGGCACTGCTCCTGCACCGCTCTCTGGAGCATCAGGACATAATTGATTGTAAAATATTTAATTATGGTGACTGCAGTGCTGGGAGTGTGTGTGGGAGGATGGCATGAAGGGGTGAGCACAGGAGGGCTGAGGCTGGCATGGGTTAAATCCACACCAGGAGGGTGACATGGTCAGTCTCAGATTTAGCTGTGGACACATTTCCCTGGCTGGGGAAGTAGGATATCAAAATGCAAGGGAGTGGGTCAGGTACAGCCCAGCATTACACCCCAGCATTCCCCTCACCTACCACTCCAGCTGGGAAGGATGTGCTGGGGAGAACCCTGTCCTAGCAGTGAAATTGTCTTTTTCTGGCTGGGAGAGGAGAAATGTGTGAAAATGGGAATAATTCCTTGTTGAAGGAAAACACAACGTTGGGGTGTACAAATGCAGTAGGGTCCAGCTTTCTGCCAATCTGTGTGTGGTCACTCTGGGCACAGAACACCCAGGAAAAGTGTCACCTATTTACTGAGGATAAAACAACTGATCCACCTGAGCAAACACGGTAATCCTTGTGTAATTATCTTGGTGATAATTCAGGAAAGTGACACTGAGTTGGAAAAATAGATCAACCTCCCGGGGAGCCGAGCTCTGGGCTGGGCTGCTGGTGCCCTCTGCTGCCAAGTGACACTTTCCACATCTTACTCTTCTCAATTCAGGGAAGAAATAATTCCAAACTGCAAGTTATGCTTGCAACACACTTTTTTTATTGCAGTCACTTCTAAATGATTCACAGGGTTAATGACTTTTAAACCTCTATGCAAGTAGGAATTGATATTTAATGACAGGACTGAAGAGGAGATTAAAAAACTGCCATGGAAAGATGCACAGATTGCCAGGGATTTTGAATTAAGTACAGAGAGAATAAGTTTAATTATGACACAAGAGCTTATCAGTACTGATAACATTTTAACAGGAAAATCTGATAAAACATTAATAAAAGGAACTTCTAATATTTAGTGGAAAAAGGGACACTGGGCAACAAAAAAAAACCCTAACAAATATATATATAAAGCAACACAAAGTGAAGTAGGACAGTGATGGAATTACTCATTTCCTCCAGTGGCTTCTGCTCTGTGGAGCAGCAGCTCTGTGCTGAGAGAAACACAAGCACAGGTGGAATGGTGAGGAACCCTGAGATTCCAGAAACTGGGCTGAAATTTGGTTTGATGCCAACAGATCTCATCAAAACCTTGTCTTTAGCATCAGAGTCATCCTTCTCCCGGCACTTTCTCCTTGTTGGCTTTCCAAACAGTGAAAGGCACCATGGCCAGGGCCAGGCAGCTCGTTGGGAACTGGCAGAGTCCCCATGGCCTCAGGGACCCCTGCTCTGGCCTCAGGCTGGAAACCACCTGCACATTCCTACAAGTCTTAACGAGACTTCGTTTTCATAAATCTCAAAACGGGCAAGTGCTACACTGTGTTCAAAGGTAACATTCAAATGTAATATTCAGTGTTTTCAAACACTGGTTATGCAACCAAAACTTCAGAAGTTAACAATCTGAGTTAGGTTTTACAGGCTTTTCTCCCCTTCCTGCCTTAGGGAGGTCCAAACTGGCACAGTTCAACAGCTTTGAGACCAAATCCTGGCAGGATGAGCAGAGTAAGGGAAAGATAAACCCCTGTAATTTTAAGCAAGCTCTCTGTATGGCATCTGTTGCCTTTTCACAATTACTGATCATGCTGCTTCATTTTTTTGCTCTTCTCCTCAACATCCTTTAGCACATCCTGCAGTTTCTTAGAGCTCTGTGTCAGGAGGGCGAAGCTTTCCTTGAAGTTGCCGGCCCCGTGCTCCCTGCAGATGTTCTCAAGCCCATCAAAGCACTGCAAAATCTTCTCCAGCTCGGCCTTGACAGCTGTCTGCTCCTCCAGCTCTGCTCGCAGCGCCTGCCCCACGGCCGCCTCTGCCCTGCACTGCTGCTGCAGCTGCTGCAGCTCGTCCTGCAGTGCCTGGAACTCCTCCTTGCTGTAAGGATACTGCTCCTGCACCTTGTCCTCGGGCAGCAGCACGTTCTTAGGGATGTTCAGCACCAGCTGCAGCAGCACTTCTTCCATCTTACCGAAGAGTTTATCGAAGTGCTCCTTCATGAAGACCAGGAATTTCTCGGTGCATTTCCGGATCTGGGAAGGGCTGATTTTGCAGCCGGGAATGCTGTCCAGCTTCTTCAGCATCACGCCCTCCACCACCAGCATCACTTCGAAGAGGTAATCCTGGAAGGCGATGTAGACGCGCAAAATGCACGTCTGGGGCGTGAACCCGAAGAACTGCGCCTCGTAGGCCATGGGATCCACCGACATGGCGGCGGGAGCCGGGCCCTGAGGGGAACGCGGCTCTCACGGGGCTCCCCGGTGTTACCGGGACAGCGGGGCCGCTCCTCCGCTCCCGTTCGCGGCTCTCACAGAGCTCCCCGGTGTGACCGAGGCAGCAGGGCCGCTCCTCCGCTCCCGTTCGCGGCTCTCACAGAGCTCCCCGGTGTGACCGAGGCAGCAGGGCCGCTCCTCCGCTCCCGTTCGCGGCTCTCACAGAGCTCCCCGGTGTTACCGGGACAGCAGGGCCGCTCCTCCCGTTCGCGGGCCGAGCGCGCTGCCTGAGGACGGTTCCCAGACCCGGCGCTGCCGCCGTCGCTTTCCCGCCTCGCCCGAGCACCGCCTCAGGGCAGCCCCGCCCGTAGCCAATCAGCACCCGCCAGGGAAGGCTCTCTGTCCAATCACCGAGCGCTCCGACCCTCTGTGGGCGGGCCAAGCGCGGGAATAGCGCGGCCGCGCGCTGGACTCTCGGCCAATGACAGGGCGGGGTGGTAGACGGACACTGCAGAACGACCAATGGAAGAGCGAAGCGGCGGCCGCCAGCTTGGCAGTCGACCAATGAGAGCGCAGAGCGGAGGGAGGGCTCTGCGGCTCAGCCAATGGGAGCGCGGAGCGTCAGGCGGGCGTGGAGGCGGGCGGGCCGGAGCGGGGCGGGCCGGGGCCGCCAAGATGGCGTACCAGACGTTCCGGCAGGAATACCTGCAGGTGCCGCCCGTGACCCGGGCCTACACCACCGCCTGCGTCCTCACCACCGCCGCCGTGGTCAGTGCGCGGCCGCGGGAGGGAGGTCGTGAGGGGAATCGGGAGCGGGGTGGGCGCGGGGTGGCCGTGGAAGGGCAGCCCTCAGGCACCGCCCCCGCTCAGAGCCGGGTCTGGAGCCCCGAGGGTTCCTGGGCGAGGGGATTCCCGAACCAGGCCCAAAGCACGAATAAATCACAGCGCCAGAAGGTTGTCGTATTGAGGCTCCTGCTTGCCAGAAAACTGATAGTGCTGATTGAGGACTTGCTGGGCTCTTTTTGGCACACTGGAATGGGTTGCTTGTTTGGGAGTGCATTTTTTTCTTCTTTTTTGTTTCTTGTAGTAATAATTTCAAAATGTTCTCTTCTTTTTCAGCAATTAGAACTTATCACGCCCTTTCAGCTGTATTTCAACCCTGAGTTAATATTTAAGCACTTTCAAGTAAGTGTGTTCTGAAGCATGGGAAGTTTTAAACTGTGCTGTAGAGTTTTTTAAGTGTTTGTCTTCTCAAAACTTTTTGTATTAGAATTACACTTTTAAAAAGCTACTGTAGCCAGAGTGCAGACCACTGTACCTTAAAATAGGTCTTAGTTTCATTTTCTGTAAATGAGATTTCGGTTTCATTGTTACTTGCTTATCTATTTAGACAATAAAATTAAGCTGGCATGTTTAAAGTCCTTGTATTTGTCTTATTTCCAGATATGGAGGTTAATCACAAACTACTTGTTCTTTGGACCAGTTGGCTTTAATTTTTTATTTAATATGATCTTTTTGTATCCTTCACCGAGTTGTGTTGGTTCCCTTGGCAAGCAGAGCTCCAGAGTGCAGGAATGTTGCTGTACCTGCACACAGGAAAGGTTGAGTTCCTGGGAATTCAGCAATGCCAACTTCACTGCTGTCATAAATGGGCTTCAAGAGGGTCTCCTTCTTAAGTGGTCAAGAATTTTGCCAGGATTTCTTTGTGTTAAGAATTTGTACAAACCTGATTCTTCAGGTTGGTGCAGGAGAAAATTCCAGGTAACTTTGTCTCCTGGGTCACCTTCTCTGCTGAAATATCCAGAAAGAGCCACGTGATGCAGTAAATTGATAAAACACTTTTAAGCTGATGTAGAATTGTTTTCTGCTTGGATCTGTCTCTGAACTCTTTGCAATGGAATTTTCCTGACCTGTGGCCTCAGATACCGGTACTGCCGCATGCTCGAGGAAGGCTCTTTCCGGGGTCGGACGGCAGATTTTGTATTTATGTTCCTTTTTGGAGGACTTTTAATGACTGTATCCTTTCTGTTTTAATTTCAAGCTCCTTTAGTAAAGCTAAAGATGTGCGAATGAGGGCTGAAACCATGTTGTTACTGTGACCTTAAGGTAGTTTGTTGCACAAGGAGTACCTGTATTTGTTAGGGTGGTTTTGAATACTTTGGGATTGTTGCTGGTTTTTCAGATTATTTTCTGCTTGATCATGGAAATGAGGTTTTTCAAGGGACTGTTCAGTTGTGGGATCATGCTCAGGTTGTCTGTGAAGAAGTAAATTATGCTTTCATGAGATTATTCATGCTGCAGGTACCCTGACTCCTGCTGCATCTGTTGGATTTGATGGACAGTAGTTTGATGTACTTGCACCTGGGAAAGTGGAATTACCATTTGTGTGGAAAACAAGGGATTACAAATTGAGCTGTGAAATTCCTGACCTCACAAGTGTTTCCTTAATGAGCCATGGCAGCTTTTTGGGCTGTTTGTGAACTTGGTGTTCCTGGGGCAGGCTTTCACCATCATGCTGGTGTACGTCTGGAGCCGCAGGAATCCCTACGTCCGCATGAACTTCTTCGGGCTCCTCATCTTCCAAGCCCCATTTCTACCCTGGGTGTTGATGGGCTTTTCACTGCTTTTGGGGAACTCCATCATTGTGGATCTCCTGGGTGAGCAATGGCAACAATCACGAGAATCTGTTCCTCCTCATGTTTTACATGAAACAGAAAATGGGGACAAATTCAAGGGCTAAATGCCCTAATGCTTGGTGTTAGTTCTTATATGTTTATATCAGGCTTTTCTGATTTTTAACTGTTGTAGAATGTTTTGTGCTGTGATAAGGATGGAAAGAGCTTCTGATATTTTGGCTTTTTATTACTTGGAATCAGCCCTGATGCGTCATCTGACCACAGCATAAGTCTACTGAAATAAAATAGCTCATGTTACTATTTTATCAACTCTAATAGAGTCAAAACATCAGTATTTTTAATAATGACAGGATGTTTTCCCAATATTAATGTCCTGTAATGTAAGTTAAGATTTTTATCTGCTGTTAGCTTTCTTCTTTAGGTTTTCTATTTCTGTATAATCATATTTTCTGTGAAAGAACCAATGTGTCTTGTTCTTCTGAAAACTCTAGTGTAAAGCATTTGGGAGTTGTAAAGGAGAACTATTGAAAAATAATCTTTTGGCTTTTGTTTCTATACCAGGCATTGCTGTTGGGCATATATATTTTTTCTTAGAGGATGTCTTTCCTAATCAGCCTGGTGGTGGGAGGCTCCTGAGAACACCGTCTGTCCTGTGAGTATTGGTGTCTGCTTTGGAAGAGACCTGGAAAAAGTGCGTGTTTGGAAAACTCTTTACAATTCAGTCACATCAGCTTCTGGTGAATTGGACAGAGACAGAATTGGGGGGTGTCTGTTCTTGCTTTTTATTGAACTTGTGTTGCCAGACAAGGAGCTGGCATTTCTTTAAGTGGGAACTAACTTACATGGGAGAAGAGCTAAAGATTTTACCTTTGGTTTCTCTGATAACACTTGTCAGGCTTTGCTGACAGCTATTTTTGGTGGCACCAAAGCTGTGTCCCCTGCCGAGTGTGAACTGTGGCTGAGGTATTACATACAAGATACCTAATGGTTTTTTTCTTCTTTAAGTCATCCTCATGTCACAGTTTTGGGAAAAAGGTCCTTCAGTGTTTATAGTATGGAGTTGTGGTGCTCCCACTCAGTTCCCTCTTGTGTGGATGCTCTCATCCCGTGGTGCTCTCCCAGAACACCTCTGATGGTTGTTTTTCACAGAATTCATAGATTATCCTGAAGAGGTCTGGCCTAGAATATGTGTATTATAAATAGCAGAAGATGAACCTCATCAGTCTTGATTTGGGATCTCCTTCCTGGCGGCTCCAAATTAGAGAGCATAAATCCCACTACCTGT
This sequence comes from Toxostoma redivivum, assembly GCA_013397375.1. NCBI lineage: Eukaryota > Metazoa > Chordata > Aves > Passeriformes > Mimidae > Toxostoma > Toxostoma redivivum. The sequence goes on from VXBI01001500.1 coordinate 547,257, forward strand.
TCTTGAGGGAGGACACTGTTCCATGTGCAGCCTGTGAGCTGTCTGGATCTTGCTGTGAAAGCTGTGTTTTAAAGGAAACCCTGCTTTGTGTTTTGCAGGAAAGCAATATTTGACACGGCGGAGGATGACCCCAATTACAACCCCTTGCCCGAGGAGCGGCCGGGGGGGTTTGCCTGGGGAGAGGGGCAGCGCCTCGGGGGATAAATCAGGGCCTGTGCCAACGCCCAGCCACCCCTGGGAGAGACTGGCCTGGCTCCAGTCCCACGTGGGGACTCCTTCCCCAGCACAGAGAGGACTCTCTGACAGCTCTATGGTTTGGAATACAAGCACTTTATGAAATGGCAGCCTCACCCAAGGCACTCCCAGCGCCTTTCCCAATCAGGGAATTCATTGTGCTGGACATAATCTAAATCCAGTGGAGCCAAAAATTTCAAACTGGAAACAGTTTCCTGTTAACTTCTGTTAACAAGGCCATGCAAGTACTTGTTTAAACTGATTTCTAAAGCATTTTTTTCAAGTTATTTGATACATGAAACTCTATGGGAAACTTTACAGGGGACAAACCCAACTTTTTGGGTTTTAACTTGTTTTTTTTTTATTCTTGGATAAAACAACTACAAGATGATTGAAAGGCTAAGTCACTATTTTAATGGCAAAAGGTTTTTTAATCTGAGGTGCTGCTGTCTCCAGTCATCTTTGAATTGCATGAACACAACATGCAGCATAATGCAACTTTTCACTCTGCCAGTTGGGTGTTTGGAATGTTCTGCAGGCCAAGGTGACATTTTGGTGGTTTTTTCCCCCAAGGACTGTTTGTTCAGGTGCCCAGTTTTCAGACTGGTGGTTAAATAGATGTGCCTGCACAATCCATTCCCCAAAATCCATTGCCCTCTGCTGTTACTGAATGACCTGCAGCACTAAAAGGAGAAAACTTGTCTGGAGTCGGGACTCAAATGATGATGAGTTGAATAAAATGTCTTGTGGATCCTTTTCAGTTAATCCTCTATAAAATTCTCTAGTCATGAGGCAGCAGTTGGAAAAGCAGGGGCTGGAAAAAGCAAGTCCTTGAAGAGAGAGATAACTGAAGGAAGCTTTTCCCTCAAGTGTATCAGAACTGCAGGACACAGCATTGTCTGCTCAGGATGTGAAATCCGGGGTCTGTGGGTGAAATTTCTTGTGGGAGGGTTGTGTCCAATACAGGCCAGTGAGACTGAGTGGGATTTAACTTAAAGCTACATTGATTATAAATATCTCTGAGGAGCCACATAGGAATTTGGAGCTCAATTCAGCTCATCATGGTCAATTGTTCTTAAATTGCCATAGAAAGTACTGAGTAGGGTTTTATTGATTATATCATAGTAGATAAAAGAAGTTCAAGCTGCCTCTTCATTCAGCATTTTAGAGGATGGGCTTACCCATGCCATGTGATTATCTGATTTAGTCTCAGATTTTGTTTTTAAAAACTGGCTACAGGTTGTAACTTTTTAAATTTATACTCCAGGAGAGAAATGTGTGGGGATCTCAGGGGAAATGCTTTGTCCACGAGTAGTGTATTAAGATTCTGATAAAATGCGTGAGGTAATTTGTATCTGCATTTTTATCTGTTAAAGGTTATAAAAATTTAATGGGAGCTTTTAGGGGGGGAGGTTTACAGGTTTTTTGGTCTGTTTTTCTGGTGCAGTTTTGATTGTTTCTAGGACAGACTTCTAGTGCTTCTAGAGAGCAAGAAGGAAAGTGTTTTGGACAATGTTAATTCAGCATAAGTTCTGAGGCAGGAATTAGATCAAAACCTTATTTTTGTGGGGTATTTGAGAACCCCTCTGTAGCTTGTTACTGGGACAAGTCCTGAGTGGGCACATGTCCCTGTCCTGCCTACAAACGGCTCTCTGCCCTCCTTGGTGCATTTGGCTGCGGTTTGGGCTCCCTGATTCCTCCGAGGGGCGCCCGGAGCCGGGAGCGCTGCAAATGGCGGCGGTGTCGGGACTACAACTCCCAGAATGCTCCGCGCAGCGTCGCGCCGTGGCGTCATCGCTGCGCCAAGGAGCGGGCGGAGAGCGCGGTCTGGACGTGCCGGCGGCGGCCGGAGCCCCGGGACAGCCCCGACGGGACAGGACGATGGCTCAGGACAGCGAGGGGCCTCCGGCCAAGCGGTTCAAGGCGGCGCCCCCCGGCACACAGTCCCAGAGCGCCGCGCCGCCCGCACACGTGCAGCGCCGCTCCCTGCCCATCTGCGGGGCCCGCGGGCCGCTGCTGGCCCGGCTCCGCCGCCTCGACACCGCCGTCCTCATCGGTGAGTGCCGGGCCGGGCCGTGTCCCGCCCCGCGGAGTGGGCTGGGAAAGCTGCCCAGACACGGTTTGGGTGTAAATCTGAAGTGTGGTGAACGAGGAGTGTAATGACTTTTGTGCTGAGGCAGCCGGGAACTTCGTTTTTATGGAGAAGGCAAAAATATTTCCCTATCCTTTCGCTGTCTGCCTGGAGTTCAGTCAAAGCCCGATGGCAAAACTCCTCTTCTGAGGACTCCTCACTTAGATTTTCAGGGGTTTTCACTGATTTTGTTATGCTTTCTGTGAGTGCAAACTAAAAAGCTTTTTGTCAGACTTTCAGGAGCTGAAGATACACAACTTCCCACCTGGTAGTCTAGAGACTCAGCATTTGTTGTAATTAAATGCAAACCGCTTTGTATGTTACTCCTATTAATGTCACACCACACACACTTCACCTCTAGAGAGGCTGGAGCTTCTAAACCAGAGCGTGGCGCTGGGTGGAGGGAGAGGAGGGCTTTGGGTGACATCTCTGACCTGCCACCGCTTTGTGGTGGGACCTTCTCTCCCTGTCTTCAGCTTCCCCATCCTCAAATGGGGCTAAAAGTTAACGTAAAAAACCCAGTTTGACAGTGCTATAAAAGTGAGGAGGGGGAAACCCTATTTTCTTGATATTTGTTATAAATACATATTATTGGCTTTTCGCAAATATTAAAATGAATGTTGTGTGTATAATGTTTGCTGTATGAATATAGTTTCTTTCAGTTCTCCTATTAACAAAACTTAGAAATAGTAGTGTGATAAATATATATTTTTCTTGGACTATAACATGGTGATGTAAAAAGCTTTTATTCATGTAACTAACTCAGAGAATGGTAAAAAAGATAATCAGGAATTTCTTCACATTCTTGGATTATTGGACACCAGGGAAGGAATTTATTGATCTTTCGTTATCAGGGAATACCATAGGATGGAGCCACAAGGAGAAATAAAAAAAATTTTGATTTACAGGTTGGGGGGGGATGATTTTGAATAATGCATGAAGGTCTGTGAATATGCAATGTGTTGATGCATTTAAAGAAGAGTTTTCTGAGGTAGTGTGTGCTGTTGGCTGAATGCCAAGAACCCATCCCTATAACCTTTTGCTTTATTATTTCTCTTATTGTCTTTTATTAAACCTTTTAAAATTTACCAGGAAAGTGAACCTCGTTTTTGACAATATTCCCTAGGAGAGACGGGCTCAGGGAAGACCACTCAGCTCCCTCAGTACCTGTACGAAGCAGGGATTGGCCACCCTGGCATCATTGCTGTGACCCAGCCCCGCAGGGTGGCAGCTGTCACCCTGGCTGCCAGAGTTGCTGAGGAGAAGAGGACAGAGCTGGGGAAGCTGGTAGGGTGATCTACACATTAACTTTGGTTTAGTGCTGCAGGGGGTAGGATAATAACCAGCCACCATCTTAATATCATGATTAGTTCTGCANCTGTTGGCTGAATGCCAAGAACCCATCCCTATAACCTTTTGCTTTATTATTTCTCTTATTGTCTTTTATTAAACCTTTTAAAATTTACCAGGAAAGTGAACCTCGTTTTTGACAATATTCCCTAGGAGAGACGGGCTCAGGGAAGACCACTCAGCTCCCTCAGTACCTGTACGAAGCAGGGATTGGCCACCCTGGCATCATTGCTGTGACCCAGCCCCGCAGGGTGGCAGCTGTCACCCTGGCTGCCAGAGTTGCTGAGGAGAAGAGGACAGAGCTGGGGAAGCTGGTAGGGTGATCTACACATTAACTTTGGTTTAGTGCTGCAGGGGGTAGGATAATAACCAGCCACCATCTTAATATCATGATTAGTTCTGCAGTATAACAAGGATGTAAAAGCTGTAAGAGAGCGCTCAAAGAGCGACACAAAGATGGGGAAGGATCAGGAGGAGCCATATGATAGGAATGGCTGGGATCACTTGGTTTGTTCAGCTGGAGAAGTGGAGAATTTGGTCAAACCTCACCAAGGTCTGCAGCTTCCTCCTGAGGGGCAGCTCCAATTTCTGCTCTCTGTGACCAGGGACAGGACCTGAGGGAATGGCTGGAGCTGTGTCAGGGGAGGTCTTGGTTGGATATCAGGGAAAGGTTCTTCCCCCAGAGGGTGCTGGGCACTGCCCAGGCTCCCCAGGGAATGGGCACAGCCCTGAGGCTGCCAGAGCTCCAGGAGAGTTTGGACACCGCTCCAGGGATGCCCAGGTTGGGATTGTTGGGGGTCTGTGCAGGGCCAGGGACTGCACTGGATGATCCCTGTGGGTCCCTTCCAGCTCAGGATATTCTATGGTTCTGTAATTAAATGAATGGAGAAAAATGGCTCTTTACCTGCCCCATGACAGGGTGGGCAGGGTCTATCTCTGTGGTATTGTACTTCTTGATTATTATCTGAGTTGTTCCATTGGAAAAAAATACTGATTCATTAATAAAATAAAAAATACTGTGCTCTCTTCCATTGCTCCCTGTATCAGAAGTCACTGTTAAGGAGAGCAGAGTGCTGAATTTGTGCAGGTCTGGGGGAAAAAAGTGGAGGAGGAAGACTTTCCCTGCATAAAATCCTTGGAGAGCATGGAATAATTTCTAGCAGGGAGAGGAAGGAAGGAAGGGAAACTTGGGGAGCATTTGATGAACTTCTAGTAAGGAAGAAGCCAGCTAGAGATGTTGGGAGTATCATTTGGGTGGCTTGCTAGATCTGGAAGATGAACTGCTCAGCAGATAAACTGCTCTGCTTTCCAGAGCTTCCGTGCACTTCTGGTGGGCTCTGTCCAGTGCAGGGACCAGGGGCTTTGTAGTCCTTCCTTGTGGCACGATGTCACTGTGGGGATGGGCACAACACACAAATAGACATGCTACATTTCAGAGTATCCCATTTATTACAACAGTCGACTGTCTTTTATACACTCTACAAAGTTTACACTTTCTTCATTGGTTACAATTAGTCAGCATGATGTTCATTGGTGTAAAACCCATCTCCACCTCTGTTTCTCACAAGACTTTTCTAAAAATGCTTTTCCCTGCACAGGTTTCTTCTTGCTTATCTTCTTCTCTTCTTGGTCTCCAGGCCAACAGCCTTGGTCAGAGAATACTTCTCAACACAAACCTCATTCATTAACCCTCTCTAACCCACAGACCAGCTGTGGGTCCTACCATAGCACAATGGCAACGAGGAATGCTGGTCTTTGTGGCTGTGAGCCCTCTGTGATCCCTTGCCAGGTTGGCTACACCGTGCGCTTTGATGACTGCTCGTGTGCCGAGACCAGGATCCGCTTCCTGACGGACGGGATGCTGCTGCGAGAGGCCATCGGGGACCCTCTGCTGCACAAGTACAGCGTGGTCATCCTGGACGAGGCCCACGAGAGGACCATCCACACGGATGTGCTCTTTGGAGTGGTCAAAGCCGCACAAAAGAAGCGGAAGGAGCGGGGCCTGCAGCCACTGAAAGTGTGTTCATCCGGGATGGCAGCGAAGGGCGGGGTGGGGCAGGGCTCTGAGCATCTCCTGGGGCCTTCCAAAGTGTAATTTCAGCCTTGACCATTTTTCTGTTCCTAAAAAGTCACTTTAAATCTGAATAATTAAGGGTCTCTATAGTCTGACTTATGATGTGTGGGCCTGAACAAGGTGTCTGGTCACCACCATAATACTTTTCCACAAAAGCCCCTTGGGTGTGAGCTCTAGACTAGACAGTGCTGGGGAGGTTTTGGCACTGCTGCTGAGATCACTCCAGGTGCAGAGCTCTGGCTGATGGGACAGTTGTGGGATATGCTCATTCCCAGGTAGGGCACTGCACATGGGATAGGTGGACATGTCAGGAATTTGTGTGAAAGCACATTGGCTTTGCTGGAGGGGCCTGGCAGGAGCCTTGCATGGTCTCATTCCACACACCAGCTCATTCTATCACACCAACATTTTCTGCTTGTGTTAAAAGCTGATGGCTCTAATGAGGGGAAATCACTCTCTTCTGTCCCAAAGCCTGTGAGCTGTTCTGAGCATGGTTCTCAGGATCCAGAAGCTGAATTTTGGCTGGTCCTGACTCATTGGTGTCTAGCTGGATGGAAGCTGCAGTGCTGACCCATGCTGTGCTCCCCCTGAAGGTGATCATCATGTCAGCCACGATGGATGTTGACCTGTTCTCCCAGTATTTCAGTGGAGCTCCTGTCCTCTATCTGGAAGGCCGGCAGCATCCCATTGAGATCTTCTACACCAAGGAGAGGCAGAGTGACTACCTGCAGGCAGCACTGGTGTCCATCTTCCAAATCCACCAGGTATGAGGGTCTCTCTGGGTTTGTGTCCCTCTGGGGCCAGGGGTTGGCATTTTGTTGGGATATTTGACTGCCAAATACCTGGATTGTTCTGTTGTTGTGTCGTTCCATTAAACTGTGTTTAGTGCTTTGAAGTTGCTGCTGCTGTTGGGATTTGGGACCTGTATGTCCAGGCTGGAGCTGAAGGGAGACTGCAAAGCAAAGCTCTGTAATGTCAACTCATGCCTAAAACCTGAATGTTCCCCTCACCTGTGTTCTCTGTACCTGGTGCTTGCTGGCTCTCTCTGCCTGACCTGGCAGTTATTTGAGGGCACAGCAATTCCTCCATCCTTTTAACACTCAGTCCTTCAAAGTGTGATTTACTCTTTGCCTCTGGTGACTCCATTGGGAATTCTAGCTGTTGCATACCTTGCACCAAATATGTGTCTTTTTCTCCTTAGCCTGCTTCAGTGACTTGCTGCCAGAGCCACATGTCATTACCATCTCATTTCTTCTCTATCCAACCCTCCTAACTTGCTTTTTCCTCTGGCTCCAGGAAGCCCCTGCATGCCAGGACATCCTGGTGTTCCTGACTGGTCAGGAAGAAATTGAAGCAATGACCAAAACCTGTCGAGACGTTGCCCAGCATCTCCCTGAGGGCTGCCCACGGATGACAGTGCTGCCCCTTTATGCTTCTCTGCCCCACTCCCAACAACTCCGTGCCTTTAAACGTAGCCCAGAGGTGAGGGAATGGGATGGCTGAACAACACCTGTTACTTGCTTGCTTCCATAAATCTTTGGGAGAAACAGGTGGGCTTTAAGGGGCTAAAACAGTCTGTACTGATAGTAAGCAATAAATCTCCATTGGCTTTAGGCTGAGTGGTTCCAGTGTGATATAAGACACTGCAACTGTGATGGTTTTAGTAGATGCATCCAGTAAATCATGTGGGATCATAAAAAGAAGGAAGGATTAAAGGGAGTGAAAAGCTTGCAGGAATTTAAATTTCCCCCTTTTCATAGGAATTTTTTGTCCATCACAAAAACGCTATAGCAGCTAATGGGGGAAATACTGAGAAAGCTGAAAACCTGAGAATCTTTATCAGAGCATAAAAAAAGGAATTTGTGCTGCTTCAGGTTCTTTTGTACCTACTCAGCAGCTTAATAAGAACACAAATGTTGTGCCAGAAACTAAACCAAAATTGTTGAAAGATGTATTGAGAACAGCCGTTCTGGTGCTGTATTTTGTTGTAAATGTAAGCACTTGTTTTAGAAGCTGATTAGGAACTGGAGATTACCTTATTTTCTGAGAGCTGGGGAGGGCTTGGCCCACACTGGCCAAAAGCAGCAGAATTTCTGTGTTGCAGCTGCTCTAAGGTGGCCTTGACGTGGGTTTGGTTTGTCCTTCCTCCCAGGGCTGTCGCAAAGTGATCCTCTCCACCAACATCGCAGAAACCTCCCTCACCATTGCAGGGATAAAATTCGTTGTGGACACAGGCATGGTCAAAGCCAAGAAGTACAGCCCTGGTGAGGAATTCTGAGGAGGAACGGGGCCAAGATTGGGTTTGGGTTTGTAGAAGTTACTGGAGGCCATAAGCCCCACTGAAAGGGGGTTTCAAGCACCCTCTGTGCTGTTTAAATTAATGTCCCAGGTTTGGGGTGTGGGATTTGGTGGTGTTTTTGTGGATTCTTTTGAGTATCAGCCATGAGGCGGTAAAAATCTGTCAAATATGAATCTTCTCTTCATGGACACGGCATGGGTAGTTCACAGTGCTGAACCAAGTGAGCTCTGAGTATTTGAATGGCAAACCCTGGGAATTCTTACTGTTAATCCCCTGTGTTTTCCAAAGCTGTGCCTTACCCAGGCACTGACTGAGGTGATGCTTTTCTGTGCCCAGAAACTGGCCTGGAAGTGCTGGCAGTGCAGCAGGTGTCCAAGGCCCAGGCTTGGCAGCGCACAGGGAGAGCAGGGAGGCAGGACAGTGGGATCTGCTACCGGCTCTACACCGAGGAGGACTTTGAGAAGTTTGATGAAATGACAACACCTGAGATACAGAGGTGAGGACAGAGCCATCACATTGCTTGCCACACCCCTGTTACAGCTGGAGCTCTGGGAAGAACTGAGCAGCAAAACTGCATCTAGGGGCTGATAGGGTGACTTGAGAAAAATGGAAGTGTGGGGACTAAACAGGAAAACTAGGAAATGTTTGCTCAGGGTGGGGAGTTGGGCTCAGGGTGGGGAGTCTCCAAACACATAAGGCAATAGTTCTGACTGTCCTCTAGATCTTAGACTTGCCTCTTCCTGGTTTAGGAAGTAAGGCTTCACCAGCAGCATCAGACTAGTGTCTGTCAAGCTGCAGCACAGGCCTGAGACTCCATCTCAGCTTCTATGAAAAAATAAAATAAAGTAACTATCTCAGTTGTTTTTTCTGCCTATGCAGGTGTAACCTGGCCAGTGTGGTGCTTCAGCTCCTGGCCCTGAAAATTCCCAATGTGCTCACCTTTGACTTCATGTCCAAACCATCTCCTGGTAAGTGGCTACAAAGGCAGCCTTGGGGAAAAAGAGTAGGGAGCAGTCCTGAGTCATAAGGTGTCATAACAACACAGCATGAAGGTGTGCTCTGACTGCCAAGGGGAGCTGGAGTAAATGGAGAAAGTTGCTTGTTCTCTAGGACAAAGGAGGATAAACCACATTTTGGGACCCTGATTTCTCTGAATGGAAAGTATTTGTCCCTCTGGCCAGGGGAGGGAGGCAATGGTGGAACCAGCTGCTCCTTCACATCCCTCAGTGGGAGGCAGGAGGCCTCACAGCCCAACGTCCTTGTTTTGGCAGATGCTATTCAAGCAGCAGTTGATCAGCTGGACCTGCTGGGAGCTGTGACCCAAAAGGAAGGTCAGCTTGTCTTGACCCCCCTGGGAAAGAAAATGGCAGCCTTTCCACTGGATCCAAAGTTCTCCAAGGTAAAAACTGCAGAAAAATTAACTTTTTTAATCTCATGTACTCATCTCTGTGCTGTTGATGTTTCTCTTTCAAACTCCTTAAATAAGGTGTGAAAATCAGGGTGTTTGCAGCTATACTGGTATAGTTGCTGTACATTAATGTACATAATTTACAGCCCTTTTGCTGGATTGCTTATCATTTGTTGTTAAATTCAGGGGAATTTTTTAAAAGAGAATTTTGTTCCTCTGGCACCTCTGAAGGTGAACAAGGCAAATTTGCTAGCAGTTTTCAGGATTGTTTAGCAGGTCCATGAGATATTGCTGTAGTTGTTTCAGTCACTGTGTTTCTTCTGGTTATGCACTGGTCAGTCTCAGGAAGGAGCCTGGCAGTTGCTGTTAAAGGTGCTTGGTGAGCCCATCAGAGGATTTACAGCTGTTGGTCGAGTTCCTGGGCTGCTGGGAGCAGAAAGATCTGCCCAGCTGCAGTGGGTTTGGTCGACCAAAGATGAGTTTTGTTGTGTCTCTGCAGGCCATCCTCCTGTCCCCCAAGTTCCACTGTGCAGAGGAGATGCTGACCATCGTGTCACTGTTATCAGTGGACAGTGTCCTCCACAACCCCCCTGCCCAGCGGGAGGAGGTGCAGGCTGTCAGGAAGAAATTCATCTCCAGTGAGGGGGATCACCTGACCCTGCTCAACGTGTACAGGGCCTACAAGAACGTCAACGGGCACAAGGTGGGATGGTCTGCGGCTGCCAGTGCTGTCTGAGCTCGTGGGGTGAGGAGTTTTTAGCAGAGAGCTGAGTGACACCTGCATCTTCCATGGCTGCTGCCACAGGCATCCTCCAAAGCAGAGAGGAAAGAGTGCTCATCCTTTACAACTGGGGAATTGGAGGAAGTTCAGTAACAAAGGTTCCTGCAGAAAGTTCTGGCAAAGCTCTGTGGGGCCAGTTCTGTAATCACAGCCAGGGCTCTTCCTTCCCTGGTTCCAGCTGGAAATAGAAGGGAGTGGGAGAGTGTTGAGACTTGATGATAAATATCTGGACATGCTCTGTAATAGGATTCATTGGAAAAACACTGAGCATATTTAAAAGGAGATTTGGATTTATCCTACCCTATTAACTCCTCATATTGATTTATGGATCTGTGGACTCATGCACCCCATTCCTTGCAGCACCTGTCATTCTTACCTGATTTGTTTTCACCACCTATGGGATAGCAAGTGCTGTTCTGCAGCTCTTGGTGGCCTTGCAGAGCAGCTCTGAGGGGAAAAAGTTTCTGAGCACTGTAGGAGGGAGTCTAGACATAGGGGAGTAAAGAGGGGTAGAAATATGATCAGGAAAGGGGTCAGCACCTTTTCTCTGAGGCAGATTGTAGGGAGGCTGTCATGCTCCTGGAATGAAGAAATATCCACTTCTAACTCCTGATGTCTCTGCTGCAGGGATGGTGCAGAGAGAACTTCATCAATGGCAGGAACATGAAGCTGATGGCAGAAGTCAGAGCTCAGCTCAGGGACATTTGTGTAAAGGTAACTTGCTTCCATATTCTATTTCTCTGTTTCACCTGTTGGTATTTTCCTTTTTGCCCCAAACTGATGTTAGTGTGCACCAAGTCCCAGGAATGAGAAAATGTGGGGTTGTTTTCAGTCTCCTGTAAATATTGGGCTACAACTCCTGACTGTGCAGTTGCATCCCAAAATCTTAAAGCTGCAGGGCTTAGTGGGTCAAGGAGAAATGGGAACCTCTGAGAAGACTTCTCACAGAAAGGACAGGTTGTCCTAAGGGTTTTTCCTGCTCTGATGCAGCTGGGACTGTGCTGTGTGTTCCAGGGAGTGCTGTCAGCCTTGGCAGCCTGTGCTGGCTGGCTTCTTCACTGAGTCAGACATTCCATGTGGCAGCAGCTTCCCCTCAGTGCTGCTCCTGCTGGGCACAGCGTGGGAGCTGCCACTGAACCCCTGGCAGTCTGCAGTGACATGGGAGCCACCCCCTGGCATCATTTGTGAATGCTGGTTGGCCTTAAACTCACTTGCAGAAGTGAGTCCATTAATCAGTTTTGTTGGCTCTTAGTCTGGGTTAGCCTAGCTGAATTCTCAGTGGTCCCCCCAGCGTTCTGACACAGGGCAATCCCCCAGGATTTCTGAAGGGAGCCCAGTGAAAGGGGTGCAGGTTGGTGTTGCTCACTGCGTGTCTCCCAGCTGTCGCTGCCCCTGGAGTCGTGCCGCGGGGACACGGCGAGCGTGCGGCACTGCCTGGCGCACAGCCTGTTCATGAACGCGGCCGAGCTGCGGCCCGACGGCTCCTACGGCACCGTGGCCTCGCACCAGGCCGTGGCCATCCACCCCTCCTCGGTGCTGTTCCAGGCCAGGCCGGCCTGCGTGGTGTTCAACGGGCTGCTGCGCACCAACAGGTGCTACATGCGCGACCTGTGCGTGGTGGATGCCGAGTGGCTGCACGAGGCTGCGCCCGATTACTTCCGCAGGAAACTCCGGACAGCCAAGAACTGACCCAGCTGGTCCCACAGCCTGGGTCAGCTTCACCTTGGAAGACTTTTTTTTTTTTTTTTTTTTTAAAAAAAAGAATTTTTTAAAAAACTTTTTTTTTTTTTTAAATAATGAATATATGTATAACCATGTTTTTTATAGCCAGGATAATTTAAGCGGCTTAAGGAAGAGGAGGGGTATTTATTTAGATTGGATTTATATGGTTTTTTCCAGAATAAAGAAGTTATGGTGAAAATCCAAATCCTGTGTGTTGTTTTGTGAGGCACAGAAAAAAATCATGGGACGGTCCAGGACCAGTCCTGGTGTCAGGAAAATTAATCCACAAACACCAGAGGTTTATGTCCAAAATGGAGACAAAGGAGTCCTGTAACTTCATTCGAATGAAGGGAGAGGCCATGGGGCATTCCCCTGGGATCTCTCTGATTTGTGGAGGACGCGGCCTCCTTTTCATCCCAATTTCCCAACTGCATTTCCCTCTCTCTTTCCCCATTGCTGAGGTACTTGAGAGGTACAGACTTCCCAGAATGCCTGATACCTAAGATTCAACTCTAATGTATAACCCTCTCTTTTAATTTTTAATTCTTACAGAATTCATGGTTTTTCCCCATTGTTTCTTTCATCTTTCAATATCTAATTTCATTTATCAGCAAACCTGCAGTTTGTTTGTAAAGGCCAATATCTTCTTTTCCCATTCATCAATTAGCAGAATCCTTCCCATTGTTTCTTTTCTCTCTCAGTGCTGGTTTTATCTACCAGCAGACCCACAGCTCGTTTGTAAGGACAAATCCTTCATTCCTCTCACTGTTTACTGTTCTCATGGGAGTGTGTTCATAGCCAGCAGTCTGGGTTTAAAGATGTGAAGGTAGCACAGTGAATCTGTGCTTCTTGTGCAGAATGGGCTCTGCCATTTACATGTGCGGTGCTCAGGCGCCTGCAGAGAGTTGGGAGTTGAAATTCTGGCCTTTTGATGGGGTGGTACCAATTGATGGGGTGGTGCAGATGCTGTCCTGCTCCTGCCTTGCAGTGAGCAGCAAATGCGCCTTCTGTGCTTCTCCTCAGTAGTGGCCGCCAGTGCCAGCTTTGGGACAAAGGGAAGGCCTGGTGCCAGGAAACGCTGCTTTAGTCAGTCTTTCTTCTAAAATACACTGAAAGAGCAAAAAAAAAAAAAAAAACCCAAACATTCATTTTTGCTTTTTCCGAGGAGACCACGTGCCCTCCTGAACACTGGCAGTCCTAATTAGGAGTGGCATGGGATAAAACCTGTGCATGTCTCTCACATTCCTAAAGCTCTCTTTGTGCCTTCACTCGAGAAGGGACCTGCACGGGGGCTGTGTCCGTGCCACCCCTGCCCATTCCATAATCAGGGATCCCGGGAGCCAGGCACCGCATTGGCACGCTCCGTCCTGCCGGGACCGGGACTCGAACCCGCGGGAATGGGTCCTGCCGGGGCCGAGACTCGAGACCTCGGTCCTACCGGGGCTAGGACTCGAACCNGGCTCGGCCGGCCGCGTGTCGTGCGGCTGCGGCGGTCTGCACACCGAGGGTGAGCGGGGCCGGGGCTGCCCTTGGGAGGGCGCGGGGCGAACGCGTGCGCTGCAGCCCCTCCATCCTGGGGAGCACGTGGGGCGGGGATGGGCGGCTTTCCCCACTTACCCCCTCTTTCCCGAAGGCAACCCCACCTTTCCCATATCCCCTTTTTCCCTAA
>VXBI01001500.1:569215-603918 GCA_013397375.1 Toxostoma redivivum
GGAGGGGCTGGGTGTGAGGGGTCATGAGGAGAGGAGGGGCGTGAGGGGCTGGGCGGGCTCTGAGGGAAGAGGGGTGTGATGCGGGATTATTGAGTGGATAAGCGGGCCGTGAGGGAAGGAGGGCCATGGTGGGCACGGGGCTGAGGGGATCTGTTCCTTGAAGGCCCCTGAGCTGTTCATCCCTCAGCCCGCCCTGGGGTGTCTTTCCCCAAGGAGCCCACTGCTTTGTGCCCTGGAGCCGGCTTGTGCCTCGTTCCGTGCCGTGTAAATCACCATCCAAAATAAAGATGAGCTGTACTGCCTTGAGTGCTTTGAACAGCTTATGCTTTCCTGTACCATTTCTGTTTTCAGACCCTCCTGTGCATAAACCCGCCCCTTTTCGAAGTGCACCAGACGCTGCTGAGCCCTGCCCAGCACCATGTGGCACTCATTGGTACCAAGGGGCTTATGGTGCTGGAGCTGCCCAAACGCTGGGGCAAGAATTCCGAGTTTGAAGGTGGGAAATCCACGGTGAACTGTAGGTGGGTGAGACCTAAGGTGGTTCATGACATCCTTGTCATGCCACTCTTCCTCCACAGCCTCCCTTTCTTGGGCTTAGGCAGATACAGAAGACACTGGTGGAAGGTACAGGTTGTATTGGAGTTGTGGGGCAGTCATGAATGAAATTATTTTGGATCAAATTCTTGCTGCTTGACAAGTGACCCAAATAAATTACCTTCTAAACTTGTTGCAGTTGCTGAAGAGCAAGAGGCTCCTCTAGTATTCTCTGGCCTTTCACACAATCATGGAATGGTTTAAAGGCCAGCAAGTTCTAACTCCTACCATGGATAGGGACTCCAAGTCCTGCTCTATCTGATCTTGGATACTTGCAGAGATGGGGCAGCTTCTCCGGGGTCTTTCAGCTGTGGCAGCTAAATCAAGATGTTTGGGGGGAAATAACAGAGGGCTTCAAGTTAAAGCTGCCTCTCCAACTTCCAGAGTAGTACAGATAAAGGCTTTGAAGCCTTCTCATTGTGTCTCTAGCTCTTCTAGCCCCCACTTCCCTTTAGAAGTAGCTTGTGTGTTTCTGGTCACAGTGCAGGTTTGTGCTTTGTCTTCCAGCACCATTCCTATTGCGGAACGGTTCTTCACCAGCTCAACATCCCTGACTTTAAAGCATGCAGCCTGGTACCCCTGTGACACCTTGGAGCCCCACATTGTGCTCTTGACATCAGATAACACCATAAGGTAAACCTCATTTGTGGCTGATTATCTGAAGTGCCTTTTTTTGTCATGTCCAGTCTTAATTTGTCCCTGGTATTTGCTTCCTGCCATTTTTACCAGAGTTAGCAATAAAAAAAAACAGGATGGGAGGAATTTCAGACTGAGAGCAGCTGCTGTTCCTGTGTCAGCAGGAATGTGCAGCAGTGCCAGCAGAATGAACATGGCTGCTGTTTCTTTCCCCCAGGTTTTACAGTCTGAAGGTGCCTCAGACACCCATCAAAGTGATTGTGCTTTCGGACACTGAGGAGGAGACCCTTACAATCAAAACAGGGTTGGTGTGACTTGTATTTTGAAATGCTTCTGCAGAATAAGCTCAGTATTCTCAGCTGTGTTTTTAATTAATAAGTGATAAATGTGCCTGAAAATCTATATGAATTCTATAGTGCTAGCACTTCTTCACAGCAGAGTACCTACACTTTGCCCTCTCCTTAATTTTCTTTCTCTTCCTTTCTCTTTCTCTCTCTTCTTTTTCTCCTTTTCTGATTTTCTTTCTCCTTTCCTCTCCCCCATCCTTCTAAAACAAAGTGGTGACAAACTGTTCAATCAAGTGTTTATCAGAGTAGCAGTTTGAAAAACACACATTGGCTTTAAGACAGGGTTAAGGATTAGTTTTTGAGTGAGGAATGTAGAAAATAGATTACCTTTTTATTTCCCTCTTGGCCTGGTTGGAAATGGAAACCTTGCACCACTGATGTGCCTCACAGGAGATACCAGAACACCTCTTGTATCCTCTGAAGCCGTGGGGGCACTGCAGAGCCGAAGTGCCGTGAGCAGGTGTCACTCATGCCCTGCTGTTGCTGGCAGTGGCGCGTGGCAGGGCAGTGCTGGATGGGGTTTGGCAGGAATGGGGCCGCCCATCCCTCAGGAGCACGTTGCACATTGTGCTCTCAGTGCTGGCTGACCCCAGCTCGCTGTGCCCTGTCCAGGAGAGCCTACACAGCGTCCCTGGGGGAGACGGCCGTGGCCTTCGACTTCGGGCCGCAGGTGCCGGTGCCGAAGCACGCCCTGGGCCAGCGCGGCAGCGAGGAGGTGCTGGGCTACCCCCTGTACATCCTGTACGAGAATGGAGAGACCTTCCTCACCTACATCAGCCTGCTCCAGAGGTAGGGTCTGACCCTCAGGGGCTGCTTGGATGTTTGTACAGTGTGGGGGTGAGAGTCTCCTCTCAGCTTGGCTGGGACTCTGTGAGCGATGCTGGGCTCATTGCAACCTGTTCTGTCTCTCTGGCAGTGCTGATAGACTGAAATCAAAAACTGTGTGTTGTCCTTTCTTATCCAAACATTATAGGTGCAGCTTCCACTGCTCAGAATGCACTGTGCATTATTTACCATCAGCAATCTGATACGAAGACACAGGGCTGTAAAAAGGGTCTAAGGCTGTTTAGTGTATTTTGTGGCCTTCAGTTCACAGCACAGACATCCTTAGCTGTGGATGAGGCTCATTGAGTCAGGGGCATCCTAGGAAAAGAGTATTTGAAGAGCATAGGGGGTTCACAGGCATATTCTGCAATGGAAAGTCAAGATGATTAATCAATACAAGAAGGAATTACTTTAGAAAACTGAGAAGATAGTGCAAGACCTTCAAGTTAGATCCTGTGTAGGTGAATATTAAAAGAGTGTGGTACTTTGGTTAGAAAGAGCAGTGTGCTTCTGCACTGAGCAGTTCTGTCTGCAGGCAGTGAGATGGCCTTAGTCCATCTAAAGTTCAGTCCAAAGCAATGCCACAACACAAAATGCTGCTTGTGAAGTGCAAGAAACCGGTTGAGTAATCACTAACTTGAGCTTTCTGTGAGTACTTTGCGTTCTTGTACGAAAATGTTTCCTCGTGAATTTTTGCAGTGTAGCTTTGGTTGCTCTGAAATCATGAAATAAATAAAATGAGCTCCGATTTCCCTCTGAGATCTCCACCAAGGAGCTGCAGGTCAGACTTGCAATCTGCAGAAGTCAGTGGGACTTAGGACTCCAAGCCATTGTTTGACAGCCATGGGAAGTGCCCTTGCAGAGCTGGCGTTGAGAACAGTCCCCTCTCCCTTGCAGCACTGGCAGCCTCGGGAAGCTGCTGGGCCCCCTGCCCATGCACCCGGCAGCCGAGGACAACTACGGCTACGACGCCTGCGCCGTGCTGTGCCTGCCCTGTGTTCCAAACATCCTGGTCATTGCCACTGAGTCGGGCATGCTCTACCACTGCGTGGTGCTGGATGGAGAAGAGGATGATGAGCAGGTACCTTGTCTTGGTTTGGGCTTTCTTCTATAGGCATTCTTGTTTCTGTAATCCAAGTTCCTGACTGCAAGGTGGCAGGATGCCTGGAAGTGTGTGCCAAGTGCCAAAGCTGCATTCTTTTGGAATGAGGTAGTGTGTCTTTCTCCTGTTTCAGCCAGTCCCTGTGGCTCCCTGGCACTTATTTTAAATCTCAGTCCTGTGTACCTTGATAGTGGATCAGTTTTTGATCAAATTTACTATGATCTAATTTAAGGAGGATTTTCTAAGAAACCCTGGGTTTGAGTTAATTTTTTTAAGTAAACTCGGACTACGTTCCTCCATAACTAAAACTTATAACTCTTTCTTGATGCTGTTTATGTTGTCATTCCTATTTAAATGATGTCTCTCAGAATAATTCAATGCTCTTTACAGTCAGAAAAGTCCTGGGACCCAAGATCTGATCTTATTCCTTCCCTGTACGTGTTTGAATGTGTTGAGCTGGAACTTGCACTGAAACTGGCGACAGGAGATGAAGAAGATCCTTTGGAGTCTGACTTCTCTTGTCCAATCAAGCTGCACCGAGGTAGGGCTGTTGTTCAGCTTGTGGCTTTTTATTCCATGCATTTAGGATCTGGTTATTTGCATGTTCTCATCAGGGTCAGACAAACAAGGGGATTAGAGTAAGGATTTACCTGATGCCCTCAATAAAACTGTGGAAGGAGGAAGCCTGGGAGGGTCTGCAGGGTTGGTCCAAGGGCAGATTACATACACATGATCAGTTCTAAATCCTGTCATCTGAGGGTTATAAAGTAGAAGTTTCTGCATCTGTACTGACTTGTGACCTGTGTGAGGGAGTGCTGTGGGGAGGGTGATCCTGAGGGAAGGACCTGCTTATCCCATGGAGTTGGGGGCAGGACCAAGTGTTTGTGTCTTCGGGAGCAAGCAGCACGTCAGAATGCTGGTGCTAGTTTTAATAATCTGCCATTGAAAACCTACCTGATTGATGCAGATGTGGTTTGATAGGAAGGGTTCAAACCAACTCATCAGTATTTTAGACTCTAACACATGTAGCTCTGTTTCTGGTACTTGCACTAAGATGTTAAAGCTGACTGGACACTAAGTTGATATACAGGATCAGCAGTGCAAGTGAAGGGTGAGTTTTTCTCAGTTCAGTGCCATTTTCTGCTTCAATTTCAGATCCCAAATGTCCCTCTAGATACCACTGCACACACGAAGCTGGTGTCCACAGTGTGGGCTTGACATGGATCAATAAACTGCACAAATTCCTTGGTTCAGGTGAGTGAGGGAAGTGAGGAACAGATGAACATCTGCCAGGAACAGGCTGGTGGGTGCAGCTACTACTGAATCCCTCACCCTGCAAAGTGGATCTGATGCATCCTGACATGTCTCCTTGTAGATGAGGAAGACAAAGACAGTTTACAAGAGCTGGGAGCAGAACAGAAATGCTTTGTTGAACATATTCTTTGTACAAAACCACTTCCATGCAGGTAAGAAACCAATCCTTTTCTCAAATGCTTTCAAATCAGGGACTTGCTTTATGCTTTGTCATCTTTTGCTGCATCCTTGCAATTAAAATATTTCAAACAATACAACTGAGCAATTTGTGTATCAGGATTCTTACTGCAGTTAGGGTAGTATCTTAAATTCTTGTGTTAATATCTGAAAATCACCTGTCAGACCAGCAGAACTTTCTACTTCCATTTACCTGGCCTTGGAGCATTCCCAGAAGAGCGAATGTGTGCAACTTCAGCAACAAAGAACGTTCCTGACTGGGTAATTTTTGTGTTCTTCCCTTCAGGCAACCTGCTCCAATTAGAGGATTTTGGATCGTTTCTGATGTCCTGGGGCCCACCATGATTTGCATCACCAACACCTATGAGTGCATTACAAGGCCTCTCTTGTACGTGGTTGGTTCTCAGTTGAAGTCCATGACTGCATGGAAAGGACAAAAAAAGGATATTCCTATTTTTCAATTACTCTTTGATTGTTTCACCCCAGCTTCTGCACCTCTTAGGACACAATGAAGTTTTGTTTTCTGAGCACTCCCTGACTGAGGGATGTAATGTGTTACTGCAGTAGTTACCTACTGCTGATAAGGTGTTTGTAGGGGATATAATTAATCAGATCACTTTTAGTGAATATTAGGACAAGAAAATGTTCTTGTTGAAGTTTTACAGTGGTGTGGATATTCTTAATGGGCTACTGAGGTTATGTGTGCATGAAAGGGGAAAAAAGAAGTAGGATTTTAGTTTGTGCTTCCAGATACTTTCTTTGGAGATGGTGGCAAAGATACAGAGTGGTATAAATGTGCATTTGCACAATGAAATGAACACCTTGAGGGGATGACACTATTTTCAGCTTATTTTTTGCAGGACACTGATTAATATAGGACAGGTGCCATGAGCAGAGTCAGTGTTAACATCAGGTTCTCCTACACACCTGTTTATTTCACTGTTTCCACACAGGTGGGCAGGGTGCTTTGTGAAGGTCATGCTGCTGTTGCAGTGCTTGCCTGCCTTGTTCTGGAACTTTATTCTTAAGCCAAAGGATATTTAGGATTCCTGCTAGTTTGAGCCATGACCAAACAGGAATGGGGATGTGAGCTTTACCTGCCCTGCTGGGGCTGCATTTACCACAAAACTGAAACAGCTGCTTTTAGAACCCCTGCAGTAACACAGGAACTCCACCGAGGAGGAGTTCCTCACTTGCAGTACCAGTTAAGCTCTGATCTGTTTTTTTTGAGTGGTCTGACTGTGTTGTTCTCCCCTGTGCTGCTGTGTGGTAGAAGCACTGTCCACCCTGCCTCCCCTCCCCTGCTGTGCACCAGGGAGGACAAGGACCTGGCCGTGTCCCCGCTGCGCATCGTGGCCGAGTCGGAGCATTCCTTTGAGAAGCACATCCAGGGCATCCTGCAGCGCAGCTCTGCCAACCCCCTGCATCTCAAGTGAGTCAGATGTGGTTTCCTGGGGCTGCTGAAGTGAGAACACTTGGGAGCAGTTGGGTGTTGGCCAGCTTCTGATTGAACAGCACATTGCCTTGGCATGGCAGGGCTGGGGCACAGCTCCTGTGTCCCTGTGGGGGTGGCAGCCACTGCAGTGATGGTGCAGGCTGGGAGGGGAACACCTGGCTCCAGTCTCCTGCTCTAAGCAGGGCTGCCTTCAGTTGATGAGGTTCTCATTGCTTGGCCCATTGGGTTTGGAGTATCTTAAGCTACCTTGGGATTTCCTCATGTAAGAAAAATTATTTCTAGCAAAGGGATTTCGTTGTAATCTCTCACTTTCATAACAACCCCCCCTGAGCCTTTACCATAAACACTGAAAGTGGTTTAGTCTTTCAAAGGAACATATTAGTAAGACTGCAAAAATCTCAATCTTAAGATCTGCAGATAAAGATGCTGCTCCTCCCCCTGAAGAATGCCTTCAGCTCCTCAGCAGAGCCACCCAGGTGTTCAGAGAGGAATATATACTGAAACAGGACCTGGCAAAAGAGGAAATTCAGCAAAGGTAATGCAAAACTCATAAAAATGTGCTGGCCAATGTATCTGTGACACAGCAGCACTAAGTACTGAACACTGACCCTCCTCTGTGGGTCTAATTCTGGTGAATGAGCAAATGTACTAAATGTAAAACTAATAATGAATACCAGAACTTAAAACTGAGTTATCAGGAAAAGCAGGGGTGAGTTTAATAGTTGATCTCTGTAGCGACTCACAGGGGAAGAAAAAAATGGTAAACACACACATAAAAAATACTTTTCTTATGGTGTTGACTGCCTGCCTAGGCCTGTAGGTGGGAGGAAATCTGACCTCAGCACTAGTCCTGACAAAGGAAAATTGCCTTAAGTCTCTACTGCTTTAAATCATAGTCAGTTATTTACACTGTACAGTTAGGACAAAATGGGAGTTTTTTTCTCACCACTGCCCCTTTTTCAGAGTCTTTAGTTCTTCACACTCCAAGCATTTTCTGTGTGGTGTAAATCCTGATTCACCTGGTTGCAAGTGTTTTGATTTTTGTTTGGTATGTGTTTACTTCAGAGTGAAGCTGCTGTGGGGACAGAAAAAGAAACAACTGGAGGATCTGAATTACTGTCGTGAGGAGAGGTGAGTAGAACCTGTCTCCTTCTCAAGTCAAACCTCAGGAATGACACACCTGTGGGGGTTTGGACAAGGCCCTGTGTGAAACAGGTGACAAGTGAAGCCTGTAGGTTTGCTCCTTCCTCCAGCTGGCTTCCTCAGCTTCCTTGGCCTATTCCCACACCCTGGCCTGTGCTGTGTGTGAATCTCCAGTAAGGAACTGTTCCTCCCTTGCCTTAAGGAAAAGTCTGCGGGAAATGGCCGAGCGCTTGGCTGACAAGTATGAGGAAGCCAAAGAGAAGCAAGAAGACATCATGAACAGGTGAGTGCACACAGGGCTCTATTTCACCTCACACCACTGCTGTTTAACAAAGGTTGCAGGTGTGGTAGAACAGAGTGGGCAGGAGCTGCTGTACTGGTTTGTTACAAGACTGGGCTTCTGAAATTCCCTGTGCTGGGGCTTGGTGTGATTTGTCTGCAGCCAGCCCCGTGCTCAGAAATGCCACCTGAGACCAATGGAAGGGAAAGGTGAAGTCCCTGAGACTTGGGAGGCATGGCCAAAGCACCAGGCTGCAGGTGTAAGAGCAGAGCTGGGTACCAGGGAAGTTAACTCAGAGACATTTCTTCCTCTCCAAGGATGAAGAAAGTCCTTCGGAGCTTCCACTCTCAGCTTCCTGTTCTATCTGACACTGAAAAAGATATGAAGAAGGAACTGCAGACAATCCATGACCAGCTGCAGCACCTGAGCAATGCTATCAGACAGGTGAGAGCAGGAATGACCAGGCTGGGAGGTTACTGACAGCTCCTCCCTCAGTGATGCTGTACTTGTGTTAATTAGCACCGAGGTACTAAAGGGGCTTTGGGCCCTTGCTGGTAATACAGACAGAACCTTTGCACTCACTGTAAGCCCTCAGAGCACTCCCCCTTCCTCAGCCTGGCAGGGAAGTGCAAAAGCAGACAGATTGGAACTCAAAAAGAACCAATTAGCTGCAGTACAGCACAGGAGTCTGTAATTAACAAGCTTTCACTGTGCAGGGAGGATCAGCACTGACTGGGGCCTTCTCTTTTCTCAACTCCAGGTGAAAATGAAGAAGGAATACCAACAGAAACAGATGGAGAAGGGGCGAAGCCCCCGCAAACCCAGCATCAGCCTCAGTGCCTACCAGAGCAAGTGCATCCAGGCTGTCCTGAGAGAGGAGTAAGTGCAAGCTGGGCTCCTGAAGAACCCGAGCACTCTTGTTCAGTGCAGCTGTCTCAGGTGGCATTTGGGCCGTGCTGCAGGAGGGGCTGAGGCACAGGACATGCAGCTCCTGAGAGCAGCACTCTGTGTACTGTATGTATGGAAGTGCTTTTTGCCCCAGCATCCCAGGGCAGTCTGGAAGCCAGCCTGGGATGACAGGCACTGCTCCCACTCCCTGCTTCTACCATCTCAAGTGTTTCCCTTCCTGCTTAGTTCTGTGCAGGTGGCACCTGCAGCCTTTTGACTTGGGGTATTTTTTCTTGAAGGGGAGAACACATCCGGGAGATGGTGAAACAGATCAACGACATCAGGAGCCACGTGAACTTCTGAGTGTCCCTGGAGAGGACCCTGCACCCAGAGGCTGGATGGGCTTTACCTGCCCCTGCTCTTCCCCCTTGTATATTTACCATTTGTATGTTGAACAATACACCTTTTACTTATTATTTTGTAAAGAATTGTGAAATAAAATACTTTTGATATGACTCCTCACATGCTGTGCTTTTTGTTTTTCTCATGGGAAGGGGATGTGCTGCAGGTGTTTTATATTCAGGATGTTAAGAGGGCAATACTTGCAGCTCCCTCACGAGTGGGGGAGTGCTGCTCCCTGGGGTTATCCTGGGATAGGCTCCCACCCCTTGATCCATCAGGGGTTCCCTGGGGGGAGTCTGGCAGGAGGCAGAGGAGAAAGACCAGAGCCGTGCACACACACACTTCAGCAGCTTTTTTTAATTTGGAACACTTTCTCCATAAAGGACACACCTTCAGTACAGTTAACAAATGGTTACACTGGAATCCTGGAGACAGCAGAATTCTACACCCACGATTGCACAGGACACCAATGGCTTGGCTCACTGGAATGCAGTATTGACTTCCAAACACTGTTTGCCTTTTGCAAAAGATGGCTCTGGAGTCCTTCTTGCCATTACAAGGCCAATCCAGTCTCTGCTGTAGACAGACTCTAGTGGACAGTGAGGAATTGTTGTCCCTCCCCCCTGCCCCTGGAAAAGGCGCCACGGTGGAGCTCAGGGGGGACAGGAGTGAGTGCACTGCTAGAACAGGGGGCACTGCTGGGGTGGGACCAGGTACCAGACATGCTGCAAGAACACTTTGTACAGGTTAAGACTATACAGGTACAGGAATGCAGACAGAACTCCATCTGGGCCCTGTTACCAACAGCTCAGCCCGTGTCACAGCTGGCAGGTGACACTGCCTGAGACAGGAGAAGCCACCCCGGCCTCAGCCAGGATCCACAACACCCAGAACTGGAAGGAAAACCATTTGTTTTCTCATGTTCACGAGCAGTAACACCAGAATCCATCATCCAGTGAGTACACCAAGAACTTTTCCTACATTTACAGTCTTTTAAATTTGCTCTGCAAATTTGGCACACACAGTCTTATTTTGCTTTTAAAGGCCCCTTTGAGCTCAGCAGAAGCTCGGTTGCTGCTGCTGAAGCTTTGCTGTCCTTCCCCAGGAGGGACAGCAGTTTGCAGGGAGCACATCTCCCACCAGTGAACAGCCAGGGTTCTAATTTCAAACTGAATTGTTTAAAAGTCTGACATTACAGCAGTTGGTGAAAAAAGGTGACTCGTGTTCCAACACTAAAATGGTCACAGCTGGTACTGAGACAGGAGCACAAGTGTTCAGGTGAGTGATGGAACAGGGTGGTGAAAGGGAAATCAACCATGCAAGAACTGCCTGCCCGTCCTCTGTACACCAAAGGAAGTTCCTTCAGGGCCTTGTGCAGTGCCTGGTGCACAAACAAGGAAAAGCACACAGTGCACACCCCCAGGCCTGCAGATCTGCGCTTGGGAACAGCTCCACTGGCCCTGGGGCTACCAAGGAGCACAAACCACTTGCCCCACTCGCCTCCCTGCTGCCAGGCTGCAGCCATGACCTCACCCTGCCACCACCACACCTGGGAAAGCTGTGCCCATGAGCCATAAAAACACAGCAAGGAAAAGCCACCAGCCCTGGAGCACCTGAAGCACTGAGCCAGCACAGCCAGGGGTGTTCAGAGCAGACAGGGCTGCTGAGAACAGGCCAGACACAGGGAGCAGTGAGAGATGCTGGAAACCAGGAACAGCCCCTTCCCCTTCCCCTGCTCTCTCACACTGGGACCATCCAGAAACACAGCCAAAAATATTTCGCTGTGAAAGACTTCAAGTTTCAGTTCCTCGAGCGCTCAGCTTGCTGAAGAGGTACAGGATGTGGTGTCATTTTGCCACACAAGAGGCTTCCTTGCACCTCCTGCACAGGAGGAGCAGCCACCAGCTACAGTAACTAAGGCCACAACCAGTTACATGTTAGTTCTTGGCAAGGGAGGGTGGGAACAGAGAAAAAAGCTTTCCTTTCTGTTCTGCAGCTCCTACTAAAGGCCTGTACTTCTGTCTCCAAAGTCTACCCAGCCACTGGAAAACTGAATGAAAACATCTGGTTCTGGATTTATGCATCAGGACCTGGCTGCTGGCACCCACAGTTCAGCAAATAGTGAGAAAAGGTAAAAAATCCCTACCCTGGTAATAGCCAAGTAAGACTCAAGCCACACTTCAACATCACCTTTATGTGAAATAAGTGTCATCTGTAGACATGACAGCTCTGCCATCTGTTAGTCATTACTAAGGTGGGAAAAATTACTTCTGGGTGTCAGGATTATGAAGGGAATTAATTGCTAGGGTGAATAAAATGCTTTAATTCTTGTAATGAGTGGCAAGGAATTGAGCTTGTATGGGTTTTTTGGCTGTTTTTAAGGCATTCCTCTTCAAAACCACTGGTTCTGACTTTATGTCAGTAGCAGGATATACACTGCTAAAAATAGGATCTAAGCACTTAAAATATATAATGTGCACTGCAGTCTGGAGCATTCTCTGTCACTTTTGAAGGTGATGAAGAAAAGCAGATCTCTGGCCAAGTATGTGAAGAAAAAACAGCAAGGAATGGAGGAAAAGCTAAGAGGTTTTTGGACAGTGGGAACTGCTACTTCAGCCTCCTTTTAACTGAGTTGTAAAGTTCAAGAATTGGGTTTGTACCACCAGGATCATCAACACCTGCAACAGTTCAGGAATCCTTCCAGCTGCAGGAGGAACTCCAGCAGTGCAGGAGGAGGAGGAGGAGGAGGAGGAATGCTCATGTTACCTCTGGACATTTACAGAACAAGAAACCCAAACCTGCCAGCTGAGTGATCACAAGAATTTCCTGCCTCTGCAGCCACATTACTCAGTGTAATTTAACTGTCTGGGAGCAGAACCAGGGGACAGCACAGGAGCCCCCAGGACACCAAAGAGCTGCAGCAGCCCCATCCTGCAGCTCCTGCACGAGGCTGACCCAGCAGAGGGGTCAGGAACAGCTTCACTCATTCAGCACCTGCCTCCACACCTTCCCAGAGAGCTCCTGCCTTCACCCTTGTGCCAGCCCCAGAGCAGAGCACACCTGCACCACCTCAGGCCAATGCTCAGACATGCACAGGACTTTTACCAGCTTTTTTCTGTTTGGGTTTTTTGTTTGTTTGCTTGGTTTTTTGTTTGGGTTTTTTTTCCACAGAGAAGGGATTCCAGGCACTGCTCAGCTTTAGGAGATGAGAAACAACCGGTTGTAGCTCCATATTCTAAGTTACATTTTCGAAAAGAGATTACAAAACAGTGCATTTCTTGTGCTTTTCTTTCAGTATCTGAATTCAACAGAAAATGGCAAGGAGTTAAATTCTCAGTACAGTATTCTTTTTCTTTTGGATTAGCATTTATCTGGTCAGGAGATACACAACTCACTCATATCCACATTTCAGCAGCATTCAAATTCTTCACAGAGCCAATGGTTTTAAAAAAAAGTACTGAGTTATGAAATAAGATCAATATCCAGTGTCCTGCTAATAAATTCATATTTTAATATAAAATATTCATACAGCATACTCTACACCTCATTCTCTCTGCTAGCTGAATACTGTTACTGACTATTCAAACAGAAAAACTTCAACCACTTTGCTCTTCAACGTTTTGGAGGGACAATACAGTTTCCAGCAGCTACTTTGATCACAGTAGTGGGGGAAAGGACAGAGGGAAAGACAGGGGTATATGTTCCAAAATTCTATATTAGGTTACGAAGTCGGCTGAAAGAGGGAAGTTTTTCAGAATGTAAGGACTGATCCCACTCAGTGGAACACGAAACACTGCACTCATTAGTGTTTCCATTAGAAATTCTCCTTCCTACACTACAAGTCACCCTTGTGCTCTCCTCCTGCCCAGTACGAAACCTTTTTCCCCTCTAGAAACAAAACTTAAGCCATTGCTCCCCTCTGTTGTCCTCTGCTCTCTCGGTTAGAGTTAAATAATAATTAATGTTGCTATAAAGATGAGTTAAAAACCCAGACAGCCTCGGAGCCCAGCAGGGTGTCATGTTTCAGGGAGCTGATTAATGTCCGTCAGTTTTGTGTCGTTCAGGATTGCACGGATCCTCTCCAGGGAATCTGCCTGCCGGATCCTCTCCAGCTGCACCTGCAGGAACCAAAGAGGCACCACCATCAGCAACGGGGAGCAGCCAGAGCCAGGCTCACACCCAAAGGGAGCCCCGAGGGACCCAGCACCAGCAGGGCTGAAGAAATGCAAGGGGTGAAGGAGCACAGCCTTAATTTGTGCCCAAGAATGGGAGGAAGGAAGACATGAGGCAGTTGTGATTTTAACCCAGCCATCACCAGCACTCTGTTTTGTCTCATGTCCAGTCACTGACACTGTGCTGGAAAACTGGAGATGTGCACAGTAAATTCACCAAAAGAATGTAAAGGAGCAGCCCAACATGTGCCCTGGAGCCTCTCAAGATCACAGCCAAAGGCTCTTGGAGCAAACATCCCATTTCCAAGCTCACTCCTTGCTTTGCTGGTATCCAGTTTAAGCTATTTCTGTCTGCTGAAAAAGGGCCCAGCAGAACTGTGGTGAAATCAATGCAGAGAGCACAACTGATTCCTTTCTCAGGCTCAATCTTTCACATTCTTTGCAATAGGATCTGGGCATTTAATTGCTTTTTAGCCCTTCCTCTGAACTGCTGATAACTAATTTGGCCAGTGGACCCCTCACACAAGGGGAACCTGCCCAGGCTCTCACTGACAAGGCCAGGGAAGGGAATAACCCTGCCAAGAAAGCACAGTCCTCCTCTGATGGTCACCTCACACTGTGTACAGTGCACATGGCACAAACCATTGCTTAAACCAGAGCACAAACTGATGTGCAATAACTGCTCAGGGCAAAGGAGAACACAAAACACAGAGCTACAGCTCTTCCTAAGCTCATACTGAAGATTACTAAACTACCTGCAAGTTGTGGAAGAGTGCACCAGACATCTTCAAAGTGGTGGCTGTTTGCTCTAAGAACTGCATAAACCAGTGCCTGCAGGACTTTAAAACACAAAAAGTGAGGATGGGGACAAACAAGAAGCAACTTCCCTAGGCAGGACAACTCAATGGTCTCCTTTGTCCCACCAACTCCTCCAGACACAGAACCAGAGAGGACAGACCTCTATTGTCCATCCAGCTAAACTGTGTCTAGTAAACAGATCTCCCACAGTCTGGTGTTAATTTTCCAATTAAACATGAATGCCTGACTCAGAAAATATGTAGTTAGAATTCTGCTGGATGTCACTGTGGGCCTGGCCAAGGACTCCAAGGAGATGGGGCTGAAATTCAGCACCTCCTCTGTGAGCAAATGTGGAACATGAAGGGGGTGCAAACTCTGGAAACACAGACCCTGAAAGTGAGCCCAGTCCAGCCTGGCTTCCCCAGGACACTGACAGTCCCTGCAGCAGACAACAGCCTGGCAAACCAGGAGCAGCCTCAGGGACACCTCTGACAAAACTCCTCCCCCTCAGCCACCTCTTGGCATCTCACATCAACCAGGCTCCACTTGGAGGAGGAAATACAAGGATAACAACAGAGACAATGGCAAGGACAAGACTTTTAGAATGTATAAACAGAAAGCAGCCACTGTAGCACAAAGAGCCATTTCATATCTTCAGATCAAGCAGTACCATTTCCTTACTTTGTCCTCAAATATTTGTATGTGAATTTTTGCTATGAAAATATCACACTAGAAGCATCAGGAGATGGAGAAGGGAAAACAAAGGTCTGAAAGAGCCATCACCTTTGGTTCTGTACAATTTTTTTTTAGTACAAGAACTGAAAATTGGCTGGAACCAAGTAATCAGAATAGAATCCCAATAGCTTTAATAATGATATCATAGCAGGAATACCTGATCAGTTTATTGCACTAACAAATTCTAAAATAGATCATAAATACCAACATAAGAAAATTCACAACTGCTATTTCTTATTTTACACAGCTCTGGAGAAATAATGAAACTAAAGTAGCCCTTACACATTGATTGGACTCTCTTACCTGAAGTGTCTGAGAAAGCTTCACAAAGTCTCTCTGCACTTGCTCACTGACATCTAATTCAGTCTGCAACCGCTGAGCTTTGTTCTTCTCTTCAAACACCAGCTGCTCAAGGTTGGCCTGAGGAGGAAAAGGTTCTTTATGCTTGAACTGAATAAAAATCAGCAGCTTCTATAAACTGATTAAAGCAAGATACCAGAGGAAAGCAGCACAGTGTTTACAGGGCCTTGGCAACAAACTCAACCAGTCTTTCCACACCTCAGTTTTCCAAAATGCAAAATCAGGGGCTAATACCCATTAGCAGGTGCCAACAGACTGGTTACAGCATGAAAAAGCCCAAAGTCCTTTCACAGCACCATGAGCAGGGATCTCAGAATACAAAGGCAGAGTTCTGAGTTTTAGTGAGGTAAGTTCATGGTGAGGGCAGTAATTTGCTGCTGGCAGTACAGTCTTGCTGTCCTGAGTTTTAGTCAGAAAAGTGCTGGGGGAAAGGGCACAAAAAACCAAAACCACAACAAGAGAGGGCAAAGAACAAGTGCTCAAATCACCATTAACTCAGCTGAGTGCTGAAGTAGAGCCCCTTCCTACAGCAACCACAAAAAACCATTTCTTCAAAAGCATCAAAGCATTCAGCCCAAGGTTTGGTTATCACTGCACAGGCAAGAACATTCCTGAGCCTTCACTTGGCAGAGCAACCCAAGGGATGTTCAGGTCAGCAGTAACTCAAACCCACCACTTGACAAATCCCAGTGAAAACAGGGGTGAGGATTTAAACCACATCCAGAGGATGTTATTTATTGCCCTGCCAGTTTCTTACCAACATTCAAAAGCTTCTGATTTTTCATTCTTAGGTAGTGCCCCATTCTCTGACACAGCTGCTCATCACAAAGGATGCAGATACACTTCACATCCAGACATCATAGCTACCTTTGCTGCAGTCTCCTTCTTCAGCTGTTCTTCTAGAGTGTTCTTTGCCTCCTGCAGACTCTCCAGCTGCTGCAGGTTTTCCTGTGAAGAACTTTCCAACTGTATAATAATAAAAATAATAAAAATTAACTAAATTTCCCAACATTTCCATCTCCCACAGTCCCTCCATAAGGAAGTCTAAGTATCTTTCTGAGAGTCAGAAACATGCTTAATAATCTCTTCTAGGGGCAGAGAAAAGACCTGAATAACATCACCTTCTCTCTATTTATTTACTTCTGGACCTGGAGAGAAATGTCCAAACCTGACATTTAGGTCAGTGTTAGGTAGTCTAGTATTAGTTAGGAATTAGTTAATTCAATACTTTGCTTACAGATTAAAAAAACAGATCAAGCACCTTTTAAGGAACAGAACTATGAATGTATCCTACTCCTACACTGGCATCAAAACAGGAAAGAGAAAAAAATTCTCTATTAAAAAAACCCATACCACCAAACCCAAAAATCCCACAGTGAAAGGGCTTCTTACCTGTTCCTTTTCCACTTTTATTCTTTCCAGTTCAGCTTTTAAACTGGAAATGGAAGCTGAAAAACAAGAATATTACAACTTAAATGCAAGAAACACAGGAAATTGTTCATACCCCGTTTACTTCTGTTAATATTTAAAGGAGAATTAAGCTCATGTTACATCAAAGGGACCTCAAAAGCAAACAAGTAATTGTACTTTTGTTTTCAGCTGCATAGCTTTGGTGTCTCTGCTTTCAAAAGTGGACAGTATTTAGAATTCAGGTAAGTCTACCACAAAATCAAGTCATTGTGCATCTTAATTCTTATATTCCTACTTTGAGACTGTTTCACCCCTGCCCACCTATTTCCTCTTTGCAATTCTCTATTTCCAGCTGTAGAGTTTCTTCTATATTTTCTTTCAGATATTGTTCAGCTTGGATCTGTTCTTTCAAGAAGAGGATCTCAGCCTTCAGCTTCTCCTCGAGGTGATCTGCTGCTGTCCTCACACTGATGATGTCCTCCCGGTACTTGAGGATCAGCTCCCGGAGCTCCTGCATCAAGGATTAGCAGAGATCTGCATTTTGCACATTTTGCATTTTGCTGTCCCACACCCCAGCACTGGGGTGACATCCCAGCTCTGTCCTGACATCCCAGACCCTGCTTCCAGCAAGGAATTCCACTCACAGTCTGCTTGATCACAGGGAATGAAGACATGGCAAGATTCACATCCCCATGGGTTTATGATGCTCCCCCTGCCCTTCAGCCCCACCAAATGTTTTAGGATTAAAGAAGGGAGTGGCCATGGAAGGGATGATAAGGCTTATCATTATTTGTCGGAGTCTGAGACATCCCTTTGGGAGTCCAGAGTTGCTGAGACCCTGGTCAGGGGGCTCTGAGACCCTGGAATGATGCCCCAAACATCTGTGGGTTTGATTATAGCCCTTGGAACAAATTACCAGCTTCATATGAGAACCTAAAAGTCACAGGAGTTTAAGTAGTGTTATCATAAAGTGAAAATATAGATTGTAGGATTTTTGGGAATGGGTATTTTAGAACACAAGATGGAGGAAAAAGCACGTGTTTGGTCTTTCTTTGTTCTTCTTCTTCATCTCCATTTTCTATTGTGGAGCTGGCACTTTGGGATTGGTTTAGAGTAGAAATTCACTGTCTAACATAGATGATGGGAATTGGGAAATAATTGTAAACATCATGTACATAGTTTTTAGTATAAAAAGATAACAGTGCCCTGAAGGGGCAGAGAGTGTGCCCTGGCTGCCCTGCAAGACAGACCTGGCTGGGCTGAGAGAAAATATTACAGATAAGAAAATAATAAACAACCTTGAGACCGAGAAAACTAAAGAGCTCAGATTGATTCCACCTCGGGCACAAGAACTACCAGACAAGAACTTTTACACATCTCGGGGAAAACACGGAAACAGATTCCAAGAATTATTCAAGGCTTTGGATTATTGCTGGCCTTAACAGGACAGAAGTGACTGACTTCACTTGAATTACTGAATCAATACAGTGGGGCCCTGCTGACTGAACACTTGTGTGCTCAGTTGGAAAATGCAGCTTGAACTGGCTGAACTGGGCCAAACCCACATTGCACTGACCACAGAGCAGCTGGCAGCCCACAGGTAACTGGTTTTACAATCCATCCATGCCCTGAAGCAGCCATGGCACAGGGGCATCACACCTCTGGCTTTGCCCATCACAGGCTCACAGGGTTAAAATCCCTATTACTGTTCTTTTGTTATTTGAAACAGCTTTTTGATAAAGAATAATATTCCACTGAGATCAAGTCACAAAGCACTACTGGTGTTAATGATTTAAAAATGTTTTACCTCTGCTGCTTCTGGTAGAATGAAATCTTCAGCCTGCTGTAAGGACACATGCAAGCTGTGTTTTCCTTGAAGGCTTTCATTATCTTTTTGCAGTCTCACCAGCTCTTCTGAAACCTGTTCCCTTGACTGTGTCAGGACAGCCTACAATGCAAAGAAAAGCATAAATTCACACTCAGGGTCATGCTCAGATCTCTTCTGCCCCATTTACCACCACTACTTTCAGAAGTCTGGTGAATTGATATTCTTTGTAAAGAAGGGGAATAAAATGGTGCTGTGGATCAACACAACCAGTTTCCTTTTGCCTGGCCTATGCACCAGAAATAAAGGTAAGGACAACTTTAAGTGTCCAGGCAGAGAGGAGGAAGCAA
Source organism: Toxostoma redivivum (assembly GCA_013397375.1). Classification (NCBI taxonomy): domain Eukaryota; kingdom Metazoa; phylum Chordata; class Aves; order Passeriformes; family Mimidae; genus Toxostoma; species Toxostoma redivivum. Next base: position 588,030 of record VXBI01001500.1, read on the forward strand.
GTGATAAACACAGCTTTGTTCAGTCTCCCCCTTTCCCCCTGTGTTTATCCATTGCTGTGCTCATGGAGGGAGGAGAATGGGGAATCACAAAGGCTTTCAGGAGCTGGCAGGGCTGTTTATTAACACCAGCTCAGCACTCAGCTGTAAGAGCAGGTTATCCAAAAACCTGAAACATTCACCCTGAAACTTTCCGTGGTGGGTGTCTGCCTCCACTGTCCTCCCAGGAGAGCCTCAGAACATCTGACCCCATGGCAAGAAAAAGGATGAAGGATGAAGAGGACATGGCTTTGCTTGCATTACAAAAAATCCAGTGCAGTTTTCCAAAAGGAATGGAAATGGGGAAGCAGGGACTTGAGCAGTGGCAGGAGCTCTGTTACAAGGGGCAGCAGGAGGAGCAGACTCAGATCAACACATCTTCTGAATCTCCTGCACATGCACCAGACGTGTTCTCATGCAGAGCATCTCTGCCAGCAATGTCCTGATTTGCTACACACAATCTCAGACCCCAGAAATGCAATACTGGGGTTCATGAGGATGAATTCTCTTGGTCCCCCACAAATACTGTGCCAGGGAGGAAAAAAGAAGAAACTTCATTCTGATATGGAAAGGAATGAATTGCCCTAAGGAAGTCAAACTTAGTTCTAGAACAAGAGGTCCTCTTCCTATTCTCTGCTTAATTACAACAAGATGCTCAAAAAGTGTTTTAAAAAATTAAGTTCCATACATATCTCTCCCTGGTTCTTAGGGCTGCTATTTTAAGTCTAACCTGCAACAACACTCATCATTCATCTCTAAAACCCATGAAAATATTCACTAATGATGGCACTTGTGATGAATCCTAAAAAAGAGTCTTGAGAAAAATCTACCATGTTCAGATTTGAGGTGAAGTTAAAATACCAAAAAAACATGGAATTAGATGTGGAATAAGGAGAAAAGAAGCTGTGATCTCCATGCTCCTGGATGTGCATGAACACAGACTGCAGCACAGAATGACACAAATAGCTCCAGCACCTGCCATCAGAGCTCACTGGACCAGGCTCAGCCCCCTCCAGCCAGCCCTGGCTGGGCAGACAAAGCCTTTAGAGACACTGAGCTCCCAGGGGCAGACAAACAGGGCTGCCCATGGATCTCTGGAATTAACCTGTCTTACCATTTGCTCCTGGACACTTCTCTTGGCTTGCAGAAAAGCCTGCTGCAGCTCACTGAGGAAATTCTCTGACTTCTGACACTTGGCCATGAGCAAGGAGATCTTAAAGAAAGAAAACACAGACAGACTTGTAAGAAATAAAGCATGGAACAGATTCTGAAAAAGAAGTAAGTTCTCCTGTCTGTTATCTTTACTAATAGGTACTTGGAAATTTCAAACTAAACCACTGAGGTTTATGTTAACTCTTCACTCAGGAAAGCAGCTCCAGGCAGTAAGGACAGATCCTGTCTTTCTGCACCAACAATATTTTTATATTCTATTTACCAAGCTCTGAAACAACAGTTAATTCTAATAAAATTTACATGTAAGTCACTTCAGAGACACTGAAGGGAAACTGAAGAGCTTTTATCTAAGTTTTCAGCATTTTTTGAATTTTCATACTTTTCTCCAAAAGCCCTCATCTTCAAAAACTTTACACATCATTCTACAACAACACATTTAAGATTAATCATTACTTAATTAACAGCACCCTGGTACAGCCAGAAGAACATATAAACATACTCCTGTTGTCTAAGCTGGACTTCATCTAATGACTGTTTCTTTAGTAAGAAAAAATACTGGGTGGGATGGAAGGGAGAAAGTCCCAGCCCAAGTGAAGTAAATTCAGTGTCTTGTACACAGCTTGTACCTACTTTTGTAAGCTTTAATAGGCCAAAGATGACAACTTTTTCCTTCTTTTTATTTTTAACTATGACTACCATTCATTTTATTTGGCTTCACTGTTCCAGAAGAATTAGGAACACATCTCAGACTGAAGAATCTTCCCAGTGGGCTGTTATTTTAAAGGAGTTCAGTGTCTATTTTAGCCTTGCTAATGCCTGCTCAGCTCCTCATTACTGCATTCTTCACCACAAGTCCATTAACTTGGTGTCAAGTATTGGTAATAGGAGGTGGTGGAACAGAACCACTCTTCTAGCACCAAGGTGAGCCCAGAGCACAAGGCTCCCTTTGCATGTTTGGGTCATTTCAGACACAGGTCACTCCAAAACTCAAATATTACTCAAATTCCTACTGCCACTCTGTAATAGATTTCACAATTAGAGATGATATTTTTAGGCCAAAATTGGATAACATAATATTAGAGACACAACAGATTTATCTAGAAACTGTGGCAGACTCAGCTGGAGCATAACTAACCCTAGAAATTCTCATTTGTGTTGCTTCCACCAGTAGCCCATCCACATCTAACAAAACACAAGTTCTTGTTACATACTTTTGAAGAACATTTTATCATTCCTGGATCTCAATTACCAAATCCTTGTACCTGATTAGAGGAGTCTTCAGCACTTTGTTTCATGTAATCCTCCAATTCCTGTTTATCTTTCATTGTTTTTTCCAGCTGGTCATTAGCCTGCCTCAGCATCACCTGCAGCTTTTTCACCTGTGTTGTCACAACAAAATTCAATCATTTTTCCATTCTCTTGGAGAGCATTTATTTCCTGAATCCCTTCACTCCTCAAACCACAGTATAAAATCCCTCAAAAATCCTATGCAACCCCAGAAGTTCATTTGCTGTTTAAATACCCTCCAGCAGAGATTATCCCTCCAAGGAAACAGGGGACATCAAACTGCACTGGACCATGGCCATGTAATGACTTCAATCACTTATTTCAAAGCAGAATGTGACTCATGCCTTCCACACCCATCTGAAAATTGTTCTTTGGTATATGGCAGGAAACAGATATCCTCCAAGACTTGAAAGTCATTTTATGCTGCTAGGATGATGTTCTTTTCTGTTAACAGTTCTTGCAGTATCAAAATAATAGAATTTAATGCATGACAAGCATTTTAAAATATAAATTATTAAAGATGCTGACTTCAGCATGGGCATAATATTTTTTTATAGAACACTGCCTTTAATGCATGGTCTTACAGCATCAATAAAGGGGTTCTCCAAGGTGAATCCCTAAGAAACAACTATATGTTGGTACTCATGACCACACATGAATAACAAATCATGTCAATAACATGTCCAGTTATGCAGTATGTTGATATTGCTCAATTAAAATCAATGAACAAAACAGCAGATGGTTCTTTGCTGCACCCTTAGTAGTTCAAACAGCTGCAAAAGCCTGGCTAAAGCAATGAGAGAAATCCCACCTGATCTCTGGTCTCAGCCTCCTGGATCTGGATACCTTGCAACTGCTTCTCATAATTGGAGCACATGTCACAGCGCCTGCCCAGCTTGTTCCCTGCATTCTGCACCTGCACAACACAGAGGCAGCACCTGCATGAGCCCAGGGAAGTCTCCAGGGAATGCAGGAATGCTACACACACTCAGGTGTGCTGTGTGGCCACAAAACATTGCAGACAAAAGACAAAGGCAGAATCATGTAATGGCAGGGTGGAGCTGCTCTAAAAGTAAAAAAAAAAAAAAAAAAAAAAAAAAAAAAAAAAAAAAAAAAGCAAAAAGGGTAACTCCTATCAGCCGTGGGATATCAGCTTTTCCTGCCATGGGTCCCACCATCAGCACTAAAGGCATGACACAAAGAGTTCATCAAGTCACTTTTGTGTCCTTTTGACAAACAGGAACCAAACAGGAGAGAAGAAAATAACAGTGTTGGGGTGGGCAGCAGGGAAACCAAGAGTAAACCTGCTGTCATTCTGGAACTGCAATGGTTTTGGCCAAGGGGAAAAATGGAAGTTTTCTCAAAGTTCCAGCTGCATGTCAAGTTTTAGCTGAATCTGTATTTGTTGCTCCATGTCCAACCCACAGCAAGAGGCATTCACACCTCAGTGTGTGCTCCTGCCTACAAAACATGTGGGAAGCTGCATTTCTGTTCTGGATTCTGAGACTGGGCTGAAAAAAAGTGTGATCAAAATGTCAGCAGGGCAAGGAACCACCCAAGAGTGAGGATTTAACTCAGCTCTGAGCTTAGGACACTGTAATTTCTCCAGATACAGCAAATCAGTAGGAAAACAACAACAACAACAACAACAACAACAAAGCAACTTGACAACAGATTTGGAGAGACCTCCTAAGCAATGATCTGCACTAAGTTATATTCAACAAATTGAGAAAAGAAAGATCAGTAGCTCTGCATTTATCCTGTCCTTCATATGGTCTTTTCTCTTTCAATACATTCTTGTATTTTTTCTACTCCTATCTTGTCTCTCTTTTCAACCAGTATGGATTATTATCTTCCCCCACCTTTTCTTCCCCCTAAACTGTTGCTCCTTGGCCTCTCTTCCTCTGAAAGAGAAACCACAGGAAACCCCAAATACTCCCCTTTTCAGCAAGAAACGAAACACAAGCTTTGAACTGGCATCATATAAAGCTGCTAAAAAACTGACAGGCAGAACACCCAGAAGCAACAATTTCCTTGCTCATCCACAGTGCAGTGGCCCAGGGCTTAGTCTAATCTGCTGCTTGTGGCTCTCAGAAATGGGCTTGTGAAGATGCAAGTCCCCAGCAATTTCCTGGAGCCTCTCTATGGTACTCTGTGTGTTGGGCACAGTTCTCATTTCCAAAGTGCCCCCATGCACAGCCCTCAGCAAACACCCCTGGCATAGAGCAGCACCCTCAGCTCTGCTGCTTCTGCTCCTCTCTGCCCTCTCCTACTCATCCCCAGCTCCACTATAATGCCCTTTCCTCAACTTCCCATTTTCTCCTACTCTTTAAGTTCTCCCAGCTTTTTTGCCCTCTCAGACAATACTGAGGTTCAACAGCTCCTCCTCAAAATCCAAAGCATCTCGTGTTGAGTAAAGCTGCCTGTCCCAGCATCTTCCACTGCATGTGCTTTACCTACAGGAGCATTCCAAGAGGGGAAGGTGAACAGCTGCTGCCCTGGATGTGAGCTCCTCCTTCCACTCTGGCTCTGGGCAGAGCAAGGAGGCAGAGCTGTGCCCGTGGCAGGGGCCGAGCACTCACTCACCTCCTTCTGCAGCAGGTTCCACTCGGTCTCGCTGACCAGGCGGTACCCACTGGGGGACACATAGGCACTCTCCACACCCTGGGTGACACTGGAGAGCAGGGAAGCAGTCTCTTCTTGCTCTGGTGTCATTGCTTTGATTGCTTTTTCCTGATCTTTGGTCAACATGAACCCGCTCGGCATTTGCAGGGATCCAAGGGAAGCCGTATCAAAGTTCTCAGACACCGAATCTGCTCCAACAAGTGGTCCAAAATCCGACTCATCCAGGTTCCCAGCAGATTTTGCTTTGTTGTTGTATCCTAAAGCTTTGGACTGTAAGGATCCAGACGTGCCCAGACTGTCTGTTGACTGTGCTCTTCGTAGTCCATCTTTAAACATATCAGAGTCTGGTTTATTGAAGGATTCTCCAGAGGAAAGAAGCAAGTCTGCATCCAGGGAATGGACTGAGCCATGGGTGCTGTTCACATGCACCTGCAATTGAAAATCAAGGAATAAAACAATTATTTACTCCATTTCAACAGTACAGGAGGAATGCTGGACACTAATTATCAGACATGGCAAGGGCAAGTTTAAATTTCTTTGGCAAGAACATCTGCTCTCTAAGTTTAAGGTCACAGAGGAAGGGACAGAAATGAACCAGTGAGAATTCAGAAACAAATAAAACAAGTAAAGAAAGCCTTCTGTTAACAGAGTGGTTCTGTAAGGCTTTCCAGCTTCTAATATTTGAGGCAAAATGCTTCCCCTAAAGAGATGTCCTTGCAACATCCCCTCTACAATCATAATCTACACAGCAGAAGGCAGATACTCCACTTCCAAAAGGAAATTCAGAAGTCTTTCATAAACCAAAACACTTTGCATTAACAAAAAATATACAGAGAAAAATACACTTAAAATCTACTCTATACTGACAGGTATATGTTGTTCTTCTATTTTTCTCTTCTGCTTTGAGTGTCTGACAAAATACCAAAATATTTTCCCCACAAGATTATTTGTACACAAAATAAAAAGAAAAGGGAAAAGGCTGGGCTTAGACACAAAGGCATCCTGAGGAATGCCAGCACCAAAAGCCACACAAATTGTCCTGTGATGTGTATTGCACATATGGAGCCTCTCGATCTATTTTTGTTTTTTGAAACTGAAAAGAGCGCAGTAAAGCTTTATTTAAAAAGCACATGACTGCTTTCAAAATACCTTCCAAAATATTATACACTTCTGCTTTGCCATTAGACACATAAGGAAGTAAAACTGGAACCAGCCTCCTGAGAAAAATTATCATTTCTGAAATAGGTCCAGAGACCAGCAGGCTGCTGGCACTTCATATAAGTGCTTGTAACCTATAACAGATACATATATTATGTACTACTGTTTTATGGCTGCTGTAAATGCCTTGTTTTAATCATTTTAAGGTGTAATATATATGTATATATATGGATGAATATATACAAGTTCATAATAAAAAAAGTCAAGAGAATACAGACTTACATAAATCTGCATTTTCAGGCTACAGCTGTTTTGTGATAACCAAAACAATATTAACAAATCATCTGTTTATTTGCAAACTGCCCAAGAGAGAAGATCTTGGAAGTTATAAAAAATTATAACAAGTTGTAAGAACTGATGAATAATATGACTGATTACAATATATAAAACACATTCTGAACAGCTAAAAAGGTCATAAATAACTAAACACATATACAAACCCCTCTGAAAACTATGCTCCTTCCCAAAATATAAATTTTTCATTATGTATAAATCTTGGAATCAAATAAATGTTGTGAATTATGGACTAAAGAATGTGCTGTGAACTGAGATTAAAGAAAACATCAGAAGATAAATTTTTGTTCCTCACCAATGTGCCTCATTTGCATATCTGGACATGGAAGATACAAACAGTATTTGATATAGAAAGTGACTGTAGGCTAAAGGGTAGAACTAGATCTCAGCTACATTCAGACCTCATGATTCTGTATATCCTTCTGCATTCTGAACTGTTATAAATCCTTGATAAAAGTAAAGTAATTACTTCAGAATAGATATATTAAAGTATATACTTCTTTTTCCCTTCAAAAATGATAAAAAACTAGGCAAAACACTGGCTCACTCTGAAAATTCCCAAGTCCCTTGAAGGTTAAATAAGCTCCTATAGCACAAAAACTTGGTGGGTTTTTATTAATTTTTCCTTCATTTGACTCACAAAACCAAAATGGACCCCAAGAAATGATAAAGCACAGAATTCATTAATTTGGTTAGCAAAGTAGCTACAACACTCTTGCTGAATGTTCAGATATAATTGGCTTAATCCTGAACATTTAGGAGTGTTAGAACATGCTTAGAAATCCCAGGAGAATCTACCAGTAGTTAACCTCCAGAATGCAAAATGTAAATTACCATTTTTAATGGCAGCTCTCAGGATGGTGCACTATTGTCTTCCAATCTTAATTAGGATTTATAGATTCAACTGCAACTCCAAGGACATTTTATTGCCTAATAAGATTAGAAGCTACAGAGAATAGAGGGCTGTAACTTTGCATTTGTATTTGCACTGAACACCCTGAGGGATGCCCAAGTGCAAGTGAAAGATTCAATTGTTTTACCTCTTCATTAGAGAGCTGGGTAAGGGTTTCTTCAGGGGCCAGAGAACATGAAGCCTTTGTTTCATCATCTGAATCTTTTTGCTTCTCTTCCTTTCTCTTGCTAAGCCTTTGCTGATCATCTTCTTCCTAAAAACCAGTGGTCAATAGAGCATACACAGAAAATGGGATTCAATTTTGCCATAGCAGTCATACTTCAGCTGAAGAATTATCAGCTTTCATGACAAACTAAGCTACAAAGAAGACACTGAAAAGGATTATTTTGGTTAAAACTCAGTGGTTAGCATATAAATATCCTTTTAGTTAATAAATATAGTGTTCATTTCACAAGGCACCCAAACTGACATAAGTGAGAACTTACTTTGCAAGTTTAGTGGCCAATTCATGTTCTACAATGATTTTATTAAAAAGCATATTACTAGTTTAAACCTCTAATTATAAAGATTAGTAAGTAACAAAACTAGTTGGTACATTGGCTATTGTATAGAATATAAACATATAACATATCTACACCCCTAAAGGACCCATTAACAGCCATTACACAAGCATGAACATTTAAAAAAGTGAAACAGGAAGTTCCTTGATCACTAAATGATGGAATATAAGGAAAAAAGAAAAAAACATAACAGGTCATTCATAAGTATGTACAATCACATGCATAATATAATTTAAAATGAAAGTCTTAATTTATGCCTAGGATATGTACTGGAAGGCTGAAAAAACCTAGAAAGAAGTGAAACTTGCTGACATCCTTAGTCCAGACATTTTGCATCATAGAGGACTATTTCTTCCTCCAAGATTAATTTCTGGATATTCTTATCTTTTCATTTAACTACTGGCAACATTAGAGTTCCTATACACACCAATATTAAAATCCTTGTCCAAATGGGGTCTGTTATAACTGCCAGCTGCCATTCAAAGGGCAGATTTCAGTTAAAACTGTCAGTTCTCATTTTTTGAGCTATTACCACACTTGCCTCCAACATGTGATTTCCACACCTGTTACACCACAGTAAATCTAGAGCATTACAAAAAAATAAAAGCAAAAAGAAGAAAGCAGCAGGTAACCTGATCCTTTTTTTTCAGCTCTTCCACCTGCCGGAGCTGCTCCGAGGTGAGCACAATTTCCATCCTCTGCATGTCCCTCATCAGCAGGCGCTGGGACTCCAGGAACTGGTCATTGGCTTTCTGCCATGTGTGTTTCAGCTGGTTGTGCTGCTGCCTCTCTTGCTCTAGGAGATGGCAAACTACACAAACAGAGAAAAAATTCTTCTGAACCACAAGTGTTGAAAAAACTTTTCCAAAGAGAAGCATTTTTGGGAATAAAAGTAATTATTGGTCTAATCAAGAATAGTCAGGCTTTGTTCAACAACTATTTAGGTTAATAATGTCTTATTTCAAATACCATTCTCTTAATTTCCAAACTTGGCTCATGATTAGGGATGTATTACTGACAGTTCAAGATTTCCCAGTGAGAAGACCAATGCCTCAACCTCATTCATGAATTCTAAAAGTTTTGGGGTTTTTTTAGTGCTGGGTTCAGAAGACTGTCTTCTACATCCCAATTTACTTCAGCAGGCTCTGGTTTTCACTCCTCTGCAGTGCCCCTGGGCTGCAGTGCCCTACAGGGATATTTCCACACTCACTCCAGCACTCAGCACTGCCACACCTCGGGGAGCCAGGTCTATACATTATGGAAATATTGCTCATAATTATGCACAAATACAATACACACCTCAAATCACTTCAGCAAGAATGAAGCTTTAAGAACTCAGCAGATATTCAATAACAAGCCTTGAGGAAGCCTTGCTTTTCTGTGCTAAGAGAACTCCACATCCAATTCTTCTGCAAACTTTTTATGGCCTTTCACATTTAAAAGTGCTGCTTTTCCTCCTCTCAATTTCTTTTAATTAAGTTCAAGTAAGAAGTGATAAAAGAATTCACAGCTCCACTGGGTTTTGCATCCTCAGTGGAAGAGTCAAAGGACTGTTATTAGGTAGGTACCTTCATGCAGCTCCTTCCTCAACTTCTCTGCATCTTCTTGCAGGACTGATTTTTGTGTGTTGAGAACAGCCACGTACATCTCCAAGTCTGTCCTACACGACTTCTCAGCTTCTAAATAATGGTTCAGCTCTTTAACCTGAATAAAAAAAGAAGGGAATAACCAGCTCAGTGGGGGAACACTCTCAGACATTTCCTTCTTGTTAGAAGTTACAGTGCTGCCTGTTAAGGTAATGTACAGGTGCTGAAGGACCAGTTTATTTGCAGAAATCAGAAATATTCAACTACCAGTGTGTAAGCAGTGCTTGTATTTTGTGAATGAGTTACTCATTAAAATTTTGCTAAGTCAAACCTATCAGTGTATCACAGTTACAGCAACTGGATCACAGCACTGAGCACAGAGATGGTCAAAAGGGAAAATCTCAGGAAAGCAGACAGTGAAGTGATCACTATGAAGTAATCAGTGCTGATAGGCAAGATCTAAAGAGCTGAGAAGTACTGACAAGCCAAGAACTCCTTAGTTCAAAATAGAGTAATCATAGTAGACAGAAAAAAAGACTATGAGGCAAGCTTGAAGTAAGCCTAAGAAAAGAGAAAACTTGGGGACAGATAAGAAAAGAAACTTTCCAACTCGTGAAAAACTGTTGCAAAAAGGAAGGAAAATCTATCAACAAAAAGCAATTATATCAAGAAATACTGAAGAAATCTATTTGGATTTTTTTCTTTTTTTTGTGAGTTTGTTTTTTTTTAATAGCAAAGCAAACAAAGAACTGAAATGAGTGTCCTGCAGAACCTCCAGTGAGAACCTTTTAAGACAGGGTTACATAAAAATCTGTCAGACATGATGCTTAGGGAAATGGATTCCATCTTGGAACAAGGAACAAATTGAAAGATTTCTTTATGGCATTATTCAGTTTTATGGTTTGCTGAGTCAGAAATCACAGGAGGTTTTATCTCAGAGAAAACCAAAGCCTTCAGGCAATTCCTAACTGGCTGCACAGAGCTGCTGTTCATCTTGCATGGCACAGCACGGGACACGCTGACGCCAGGCCAGGGCTCAGGACAGCCTTGGGCTGGGACTGCCCTGATGGTGGGGACAGCTTTCCTGCCCCAGGACACCAAACCTTCCATCTGCTACCCTTTAAACCTTCCAAATGGCAACATCTGACTTCGTGGCTCCAAGTGTGACAATAAGCCAGAGGCCAGGTGGCTGGGAGAGGTAAAAAGCAGATATTCTTCTACAGCTTTTGCTATTACTAGCAGACCTGGAGCTGTGCAATTTATTCTAAACCCAAATCCCACACACACGCTGCAACTCTCAGAACAGAAAGATGCAAAAATGTATTTAGGCCAAAGATGACATTTGAGCTACAGGAGACAAGGGCATGAAGAGTTTCCCAATACACCTTTTCTCTGCACCAAACTAGCATGCTGCAAGACATAAGTCAGGATCCAGTTAGAGCTCCACCTCACCTCTGATGCTGCTTTTATTTTTTCTTCAGCCTCTGCCAGTTTCTCCTTTAGGGCTGCAATTTCTTTCTCCATGGGCATCACAACCGAGCGAAGTTTCTCAGCATCTTCCTGAGCCTGAAATTAAGACAATAAATTGCAATTCATCATCACAATTTCACAACAGTTCCCATTACTGGGGGCATTTGGAGAAAATCTCTACATCAACAAAAGAAGCTGACTAAACTTCCACTTTGAATGCTCACCTTACTGCTATTTATTTAGTTCAGCAGCCATCTCTGTGACAGTGGGCTGATATTACTCCATTTACAGAAGGCAACTAAATTTGAAATCTATGTATGGGTTAAGTCACAAATATCTGTTTTAAAAGAGAATGTTAGCAAATCTGTCACTCTTGATGCCTGGGAGAAAATGTATGGATCAAGCATTTAAAAAAATGTTATTAAAGGTCTAACTGTCCCACAACCTGCTGCCACACAGCACATATGAAAAAACCCTAAAGAAGTGCATGATGAGCTACTGACCATTCAATTACTTACTCAAAAAGTTAAAAGCAAATGGAGCTGCACTGTAATGCCTAGTGCAGCTCAGTTCTCTTTTAGAAGATAATTTTTCAACTTTACTACTGATGCAGCATCAGGTTTTGGTGTTACTGTACTGAATATTGCAAACTATATATAGACAATTTATCCCACAATTTCTCTTAAAAAGCAGCTCTGAGAAGATCAAAGAGCAACAGAATTAGAGGACTGCTTCAAGGAAAGGAAAAAAGCAAAGACAGGTAAAAATAGCAAGAATTAAAATGAGAAATAGCAGTCAGGGTTCAAAACCAGAACTGCACATTAACGTGTGGCTCTGCCATCCCCATTTTTTAATGCTCTGCCTCTCCTTCAGGGATGTACTACAGACTCTGAGTGAAAGGAGCAGCTCCCACAGACTCCCCAGGAGCCTGCAGAACACTCCAATACTTGCTGCAGTAAAACTCTTCAAGGCACAGAGAATTCCAGCATTCTAATTTGGGCTGGCTTTGTGCATGAGGCTCAGAAAGCTGAGCTGTTCTCTGCCTTCTACTAGAGGAACTCAGCAGGGGAGGGAGGGCAGGAACTGTGCCCCAAAGCTGGAGTTTCAAAAGATGACACCTTTCATCTCATCAGCAAAGACAGGCAGTGAATGGTAACACTCATGTCTGGTTTTAAAACTAGACTAGAATGCAGCTTTTAGAGGTTACTGGTTTGACTTTCAGTTTCTGGTGAGCTTATTGACAACTGTACTCTGAGCAAGACTTCCAGGAAGAGAAATAGAAAATATCTTTAACCACTGAAGTTCTCCAACTTAATAGACAAAAATAAAATATTATTGAAGTACCTGTCAATTAGATGAACACTACCATTTTAAAGCTTTACAGAAAATTTTGAACACAACACAAAATTAAATTTATTTACACTTCATTTACTTCTGCTACATTTTGTTCCTGCTGGAGTACCAATAAAAGCTGTGAGGAAAGCAAGGGAAGTCACTTGGCAGTGAATTCAATACTAGGGACATGTGACTGTCACACACACCCAGACCCTGGTGCCTGCAGTCAGCAACTCAACAGTCACATTTCTCAAACAGATGGGAGCAGGAGTTCCACTTCAGACACTGCTTTATATTTCATTTATCATATCAGTTCTATTCATTTAATGCTAACTATAGCTGGTTTATATGGACTAAATATAGCACAACATTTTCTGGAGTGTAGAAGATATTCTTTTCTAATTATTCAGGGTAACTGCAGCAATATTTCACTGCCAGCCTGGTTTCACATGGCTCACCACAGAACACAGAGAAACAAATGTGTCTGTATCAGAACTAAGCAGTTCAGAGAAACACTCAGAAAGTTCTCTGAAAGCAAAACCAGATTGTGAACAACTGGAAAGACAAAACTGTATCACATTCCACACACAGAAAAATTACTCCAGCTTTTACTGCTTGGTAAACAGAGCTGAAGTTTGACATTGGTTTCAACATATTCTAAGGATCCCTATTAAAGGTCAGTGTGATCTTGAGCTAAATACTCAGAACACAAAAGGAATGCTGGGCCCTGGGTCTGCTCTTGGACAAAAAGCAGAATTACTGAGACTCCAAAATCGAGGTTAAAGTTCCATTCAACCTTTTAATAAAATGAAAATATCTGTTGTGTTGAAAAATGCTACTTAAAGATACAGTCTCATGTGACAAGAGGTGCCACAGCAGCAAATTTCCTGTGCCAAGAGGTGTTATTCAGACTCTTACAGAGGTGTGATCCTTAAAACCTTTATTTCCTTCTAACCTTTTATTAAACTTAACTTGGCTGTCAATGGCCACAGCTTTGCACATGATCAGCTCATCTTTACTCATTCTTTAACCAAAACCGAGCACCCAAACCACTTCTGTCCAGCCAAACCTGCTTGCCCCAGCACAGGGGCTGCAGAACACACTGAAGAACCAGCAGACCACGGCAGGAAAATTACTGCATGGAGAGATAATGCTAAACACGAGTCCAAGTCATTTTCAGAGGAACAAACACCTCACTGGAGAAATCCCAAGTAACATTATAGCTGAGCTTGCTCCTTGAAAGTGAGACAAGTGGAAAACACACAGACACAATTTGAAGATTTCTCTTTGAAGTAGGACTAAACCATTTAAAATCCTCTAAATTTATCCCACTGTTCTTCACCATTACCAACAAAAATAGCTTACTGTATATCAGATTTTATGGCCAACTCTGTCACAGAAATCTGATTACTCCCCCCTTCCAATTTCCCCTCTCCTGACTAATAAGCACAATTCCTAACAGGAGCCTTGTACTTTCCTGCTCTCTCTCTACACAAAATACCTGCTCTGCAGACTTCTGCTACTCAGAGGTTGACACAACTGTGCTAAGAAGAGTATTTTTATTCATCACAGCTCCAACAGCAAAACAGATCCTTTCCTGAACAGAAAATTAGGTCTGACTTGAGAAAAAATCAGCCAAGTCAAATTTTGCCAGTGGCCAAAGCTTGGGCACAACTCATCCCCTTGCAGTCATTATCCAGAGTCAGCCCAGCCATTCCCCAGCAGAGAATGTGCAGGGAAGTATATGCTGCTGTGAAAAAAAAAAACAAAAAAACCAACCCAGACCTATCTGGTACTACAACCCCAGGAAAACAGATTTTTGTAAATCACTAGCAATTTTCTGAAAAATTAATCAGTAGGTGAGCATGTTAATCATTAAGGAAGATGTCCACCTTTTTTGAGTTGGGAAGGCAGGTTAAGAAGACAAAGTTGCAAGGTTTTCTTAAAAAGATTATTTCTTAAAAAGATTATAAAAGATATATCATTGCTTTATGATACAAAAATCACAGAAGAGACAAATTCTCTACAGAAATTGGCAATTTGCAACCTGAAATATATTTACATGGAAAAGCAAAACAGCTGCTTCCAGACAAGAGCATGTGTTCCACCAGACACACTCTGACAAAAGAATATAAAGATGGAGTATAAGCATTGCTGGCTGCAAATGCCATTTTGCATGAGGAATTGATCACAAGTCTTCAAATAACACATCCCAAGTGATCAAGAAAGTTCCTCTTTCACACTTCTGACACATGAATATTCATTATTTTGCTGGCCAAGCAAACCTTTTTATGGGATTTGCTTGTTTGTTTTTAGGTAAAATGCAACGTCCTTTTCCTAATTTTGATCTAATTCTTAGTCTCCTTGAGGAAAAACCTCACAGGTTTAATAATAACAAAGAAGATTAAAACCTCATGCAAAGCAGTTTAAGCAATTATTTCAAGCTGCACTCTGGAAACCAGATTTCCCCCTCCCCCTCCTATTACATAAGGTACATGTTCCTCTGCTTCACAGGCCTAGAAAGATTTCCAAACTCCTGTTACCAGAGATTAATAAACTGATCACCTCTTCCTCCAGGATCACCAGGGATATTCAATTCCCTTTTAAAGGACTATAGTTAAAAATGCTATTTACCTGCTATGCCACACTTCTCTACTAAAGCCACTGAGTATAGGCGAGCTGTGCTGCCATGTCAGCAGCTTGCAATTTCAACTTATACAATCAGTAAATTCAGATTAAAAATCTGAATCAGATGATAGAGGTTGTTCTCAGGTAGTGTTTATTGGCAGTTAGTTGGGAGTGCAATGCCAGGACTTTTACACTATGAACTCTGCATCTCCTGGGTTGTTTCTGCAAGACTCACCCCACTGATGCAGTTTTGAACCTCCATCCAACTTCAACCAAAATCTTTTTGTCCTTAATAAGATTAAAATTTCAGGCTCTACCCTGACTCCTACCTTTGAAACTCCATGAAGAGCAGTGCCACAGCAATAATGCAACTACAGCTGGCAATAGTCAGGAATCTCTTCCTAAGTCTAAGAAAAATAATTCCATTTTGCAACACTAACAGTGATTGCTACAACACAGTAAAAATAGCTAAAATATTTCTCATGTGGAAATACTGCATTTCTTCTGCTGACAGCAAGCAGGAACATGCAGTGATGTGGCAGATTATCAGATGTTAGCCTACTTCTTTATTGAATATAGGTTCAGTCACTACTTTAAAATGGTGTTAGAACACCTTAAAGACTAAGGTAAGCCTGCTGAGATGAGAAATTAATGAAAATGCAAGTTATTAGATTTTTCTAAAGCACTGATCTATTATGACAGATTCAATTTCCTTCCTGTCTGACAGGAAACATCAAATCTTCAACCTCAAAAAAAAAAAAAAA
>VXBI01001500.1:603928-624950 GCA_013397375.1 Toxostoma redivivum
AAAAAAAAAAAAGAAAATCCAAACTCAAGACAAGGCACCTCAATCTACTTCAATGAACTTTTTGTAGTCACAGATCTTTGAACAACTACAATAATATCTGTCCATACTCCAGAGCAATTATTTTTCATCATCTAGAGCCTGTTGCTTTGTGACAGCAAGGTTCTGTACTTCCTAGGGAGGCAGCAGTACTGTGATGCACAAACGTGGCTTACTTTAGAGAAAAAGACATCTTAGATAATCTGAGATTTTTAATGGGCACTTTAAGATTTTAAGACCTGGAAAAAGAAGTAAAAGTAGAGAAGTGTAATGGAAACTTTATGAAACTGCAGTCAATGCAGAAAAATCTAAAAGTTTTCCTTGAGCTCATTTGACATCGTGACAAGTGACTTTACAAGGCTGTTTTTACAAGCTGAAGGCAAAACTTTACCATCTTCTCAGGTGCAATTCTCTCACTGAATGCACATCATTAGGAACAAAGCCTTTAAGGGTTCAGATGGATGAGGTCATGATGACTTCCATGAACAAAGGCTGGCAGCTGGCAGGACCAGGCTGTGTCAGCTGCTGAGGAATTACAGCAGGCATAGGAATGAACCCATGCGTGACCCCACGGGCCTACCCTCAAACAGAAGCTGAGGAACTCCATTCCAATGTACCTTTTTCATTTCATTTTCTAGGTTTTCTTCCTCCTGGCCTTCAGACAGTCTCCTCCTTAACTCTGCAATTTCCCTCTCCATGTTTTCTCGGTACTGGCTCCACTGAGCTCGCTCTTGCTCCATCCTGTGGTGATACTGCAGCTCATAGTCACGAACAGTCTCTAGAAAACAGCATTTTCAAAACTTATTTTCAATGTAAGTTAAAGAACAGAGCTTTAGGAACTCCATCTCCAACCACTCAATGATTTCCTCAAATTAATCTAACCTAGGACAACAGTGAACTCTCCCTTCCCTTGGACTCCTGCCCCAAAACCCAAATACATCACATCAGTAAAAAATCCAAAGGAACTGAATTTCAATTAGTACCATCAACAGAACAGAAACAATCCCCAAAAACTGTGCAACTCCTAATTTCAAGGTAAAGTACATAACTAATATCCTATTTAGCAGCACATTTTGTAGCTCCAAGTACATCATCCAAACAAATGACAAAACCTTAAAAAGGTACTCCAAAAGGTAAAGAAATTCAAACTTCTCACGTAGCTTCCATTTGCCCAGGATTCACACTTCCTCTCTCAGGGCAGGAGCTGTCTGTTTACACAGGCACAGCAGCTGGCACAGCTGAGCCTTAATCTAGGTTCATGTATCTGTGTAGATCATAAACAAACAGACATTTGTGTACACAATATCCATGAAGGTTTGTCTGCTCTGGGTGAAAAGCACAATGATGTGATGGAAACACTGCCCACAGCTAACAGGCTCTAGGCTCAGGATAGTGTGATCCTATCTGTGAACTCTTAAAAAAACAGACATTTGTGGCAATTGTCTGTTCACAGTTCATATCCTTTTGTTCATTCACTTTGTCTCAGAAATGTCAACAGCTGTGCAACGTGCAAATATAACAAGGAATAGATCAGATGATCAAGAAAAAAACCAGCCAGGACTGAGAGAGCAGCCTGTGCAGTCACTACCCTGGGGGAAGGCCCATGTGAGTACTGGAGGGACACCTGACTCTGTGAGAGCAGAACTGTGTTCAAACAGAAGGAAAAAAGAGAATCATGCTGGCAGCTTAAAGCTGTTTTCAGACTTGTCAAATTACAGGCATCATACTTATCTTCATGGAAGGATGAAGCACCACATTCACATCCCTAAAAAATGCTTTGCATATACATGAGGTCCCCATGGCTGTGAATTCTAATTTCTCTTCTCAAGTTGACAATAAAAAAACCCATCAAGCTCCTTTTCACAGCCTTGGGAATTACACTCCATCCAGCCCTTCTGCAGCTTTCCCAAGCTATAACAATTATCCATATTCTGAGGAAGAGCAGGCACAAATCCCTAAAGCCATCAGGGTGGCTGATCTCAGCAGCTTGCCTGGTTGTTACCTTTCATGATGGCCTGGAGGGAAGCCACTTCTTCTTGCCACTGCCTCTTGACCTCATCGATGGCCTCCTGCTTGGTGGTCTCTGACACTGTGGCTATGGCCTTGATGTTCTCCATTTCGGCGTGGGCTTCCATCAGCTGGGTCCGCAGCTGGCCCAGGTCATCCTGGGCTGCCTGCAGCACTGCATTCTGCCTTTTCAGGTCCTCTGAAAGGAGGATTGTATACATTTAGCTTGATTAATGAGCTCAGTCTGAAGTGTAGCCCCAGTTGCTATGGCAAAGAACAGGAGGGAAGTGAAGGAAGCACTGGTATTAAAGCATCTACCTGAAATGACTGAACAAATGTTGGCAGGTATCTTCAGGGAATGCTATTCCTGACTTTGCTTGCCCTTGCCTTTTATTAAAGGAGTATCTTATGGATGCAGACACAAAGCAGACACTAGATATAACTAGGATCAATATACCTGATGAAAGTGAACAGTGCTTTTCATCAGTTCTTATTATTTAACTCATTCTGGTAATGACTCTGGAAAAAGCACGAACAGACTGGAAAACAGTTTTTCCCACATTTCTGGGATCAACTTTGTCCTCAATTTGGATGGAACATTTCATATTTCTTAAACAGAAACACTCTGACTACTTTGAAGGGCCCACATAAGAAAAATATGCAGCCTCATTCTCTCTTTACCAAAGACTTTGGTAAAACTGAGCTTCTACTAAGAAAAGGGATACATTCAATGGAACACCCACTACTTCTCTAACTGTTGCAACTATAAACAGAAATTGAGCTAATTTCACATTATCCTCCTGAGTTCTCAGCTAATCTGAAACAAACAGCTCTGGAAGACATATCTTATATAATTAATTCCAAAAGCACTAACACAAAATGTGTTTTATGCCCACATAGCCTGCTTCAATGGCAATCACTTTTAGCAGAAACATCTGGTCACTGCACAACCAACACCAAGCTATCTCCATGTATTTCCCCCAGGGCCAAAAAGCCAAATCAATCCTGGTGCTCTCACCCCTGATAGAGAATATAGAACCCAGAGCTAATCAAGTACTTAAAAGGACATTAATCCTAATGTAAAAAAACCAAGACTCTGTAGCATTAATATTCATAGTTTTCAAACGACAGTATTAAAGATGGGTCCCAACAGCCCCAATGTACATTTAGGAAATGGTCTTGGAGACAGGGAGGAGGAAAAACTTCTGGGGGAGTAAAAAAAAGAAAAGTAGTTGCTTGTATATTCCCCTCTGGTGTCCTTTCACTTCACTGTGAAAGTTGGGTGTTTCTTCTTCCTCTATCACAATTTATTTTATATTTTTTGACTGTACCAAAATGGGAGAAATACTGCTGATCTCATCACTAGTGTCTTGTATCTTAAATTTCCTTTCATCCAGCCTTAGAATCACAAGTAAGTAGGCTTGCTGTATGATCTAATCTTCATTATGCCTGTTGTATTTCTGCTCTCATAAGCTTATACAGCAGCTGCAGTCTTAATGCATTATGTTTTGGCTCTGCTTTCATATGTTAAAGACAGGAAAAAATCATCAGAATTAGATAAATCAATCTGGCTCTCAGAACAGCTATCTCTACTCTCCAATCCTTCATCAGATATTCGAGCTCATATGATTTAAATTTTCCTATAAATTGTGTTATTGAAATAGATGCCCTTGGCTGGTATTAAAACTTTAATAATGTTTTCCTGCTTACAGCCTACCTCAGATGGAAATTTAAGACTAATAAATGCTACATTAAAAAAAGGCCAGAGAGTACAAACAGCACAGCATCCAGGCTATGTCTTTCCATTTACCAGATCAGCTCCTGCTAAAAGAGCACACCCTGAATTCAGGAAATTCAGTATTACACTCACTGGTGGTGTTTCTGCATGGACATCAAGTTGCTCTGGCTCCTATCCATGAGGCAAATCTTTAAATTTAATGCTAAAGTTCATTCTAAGATGCTCAATAGTCACTTACTCAATCTCATACATTCTTATAATAATTGTTTAAAAGACTATGCTTCATACAGGGATTATTTGAAGATGAAGTTCAATAAACTTTGGAATCATTCAGAGAACTAAGGACTTACCTTCCTTAGCCAGGTATAACTCCTTAAATTTTGCTCTCTTTTGATTAAATTCTTGCTCAAGTTGCTGCTTTGTGCGCAGAAATTCTGCATTGACCTTTTCCAATTCTGCTACCCGTTGTAGAAGAGCATCTAAAAATAAAGCAGAAGATAAGGTACGTCACTAACAGTCACCCAGACATCCCATTCTGCAAAGCTGAGTGAGGTTTGGGGCTTACTCTTTTTAAAATATCTTTACTCATTAGCTCTGCTGTTTCCTCATGATAATAAGGAAAACTAGCCAGCTCTTTAAGGAACAAAGGAAGGTAGGTTTTCTTAAGACTGTAACACCAAATTCTAATTAACATCTCTGGGGAACTAGAGGGAATGTGGCAGGGAGTTCTGCAGAATACAATCTTCCAAGGAAAGCCACAATTTGGCATATATAGCAAAAGAAGAAATAGAAATAAATCTGGTGATGTTTTTTCCCTCTGGGAAGTGTGAAGGCTGAGCAATAAAGCACCAAGTGCTCAAAGGCTGAGGTCAAAGAAAACAAACTGTGACAGCAGCTCAGCGAACAGCTATGAAAGGGCAAAGCACAGGAAGGAAACCCTGTAAGCTAAAAATAAGGTGCCATTATCAATCCAGTCTTCAGTTCTGCATGTTAACCAAAAGATGAACCAGATTACATCTGGAAAAGTTGCCAGAGGATGAGCACAATCTACAGAGAATTAACTGACTGTAAGACCAAAGTCTCCTCATTTCCAGCAGGTAAAAATCCTCAAGGGTGCACATAGATCACTCTGTTTTCCAGAATTTACCATATCAGCCCTCTATCTGGTGGTACAATAAAAGAAGGAAGAGTAGGAAGTCTACAAAGACTTTTATAATGTGATTATTGAAAAGAAAAAATGATACCATTGTATGATGCTATAAAGACCCCATACAACCACCAACCTATCTGCATGTGCACTATCAACTTCTTTGCACCTCAAGTTCTACTGTGGGTAGCAGTTTCAACTTGGACACCTCAGAATTCAAATACGAAATAGAAAGAAAAGACTGATGAGCCAGAACAAAACATGTCTCCCTGCTTCAATGCACTGGGGAAAAAAATGTTCCTCTACATGAGTCTCTGTGTGTTCTGCAAAAGCCTTTTGTGGGCATGTTCTGTGCAAAGAGAATCACTTCATTTATAGCCTCTATATAGCACAGGCTAGAAATACAAAATATTGATCCATCAGAGGTGTCTGTGTATCCCATCCAACACTTCCCACCACAATCAAATAGTGAAAACACAATCCAAAGGCTACACAACATCAAACATTCAGATTCACAAGCAGCTGGAATCAGCTCTACAGCTCACAGTGGTAAAACTCTGGATGGGCAACACCAATGAGATGGGGCCAGTTATTTCTGATGATGTAGAGTAAGAGCAGACACAAACAAAAGGACCTTCTAAGAGCACAGGTATGTTTTACTGAGCTTATGGTGTTACAAAATACAGCCCCTAATCTCTTCAGCTCTGTACTGAATAATAGATAAATGCAGACATAGGACTGACAAAATTTTACTGTCACTTTTTTACAAAAATCCCAATTTTGTTTTTTTTATCACTTAAATACAAACACATAGGTTTTTCTGACCAGCAACTCCTATGTGGATAGTTCAAAGCCAACTGCACAGGAGTGTTCTCCAGAAAATGAAAGGAACTTGCACAGCAAAGACACACTGAGAGCAAAGCTTCAAGTGAGTTCAGAGTGTGTCTGAATCAAAACCAGGGATGAAACAGGACACGTGGAACCAGGTCTGGGTAGGAAAGACACTTCCCAAGGTTAAAGGGTTGCCTCTGATCTCTCGCTGAAGTCTTGCAAAGAGAAAGGGTTTGCTTGTGTTTCCACTCCTCGCAGTCCTGTGCGGGGCGATGCAGAGCCCGCAGCCACCGTGGCACGTCCTGCTCCAACCCACTGAACAGCTGTGCTGGCCCAGGGAGCTGGGCTTGGGCTCAGCTCCTGCAGGGAAACTCCTGGAGGCACTAGGGCCTAAGGGAGCTGTGTGCCAGGGGCAGGTGGCTGCACTGGCCAGGCCCAGCCAGGCAGCTCTGCATCCACAGGTACTGCCCTGGAGCCTCAAGCACACATTCCAACAAGGAGGAACCTGGACATCTTCACCTTGCACACACTCTTTTGTAGACCATACAAAACCATGCATTCTACTGTAAGTAATCCTGAAAGTTAAATCAACTGTAGACTCAACTCTCCCTCCCTCAGAGATGACTCGAATACTCCTTGTTTACTTAATTCCCTTTCCATCTTCCTTCAGCAGAGAGACAGCAGCAGCTGTGCTGCTGCTCCCATCACAAAGTGGAGAGCAACCAAGCTGTATTTCTTCTGAAGGTGTGAGCTGCTTCTGCTGAGGATAGAAGGGCAAGAGGACACCCCGAGAGCAGAATGTTCAAGTGTTTTAAGCTGGGGAAACAGACTCATCCTTTTTAAATCCTCCTGCCCAAACAGAAAGAGGGAGGGCAGAGTCACCAAGAAGGAAATGAAATTTAAATATTTACATTTTTACAGTATTCCCCTCTCTCTACAACTTGGCAGTTATGTCTAAAAAGTAATAAATAAATAACCAAATAATCAACCCCCTCCACAACTGAGCTCTGGCAGCTGTCAGGGCCAGCTGCAGGCATTCAAAAAAACATGCAGTTTAAGATCTCAACTGCAGGTCATCCATCACTGCAACTGTGCCTTAACATTGTTCTTTTGATTCTACACTAAGTTCAAAGTGGTTTTACCACCTGTGCTACATATACAGCTCAGGACAGACATCAGCACACCCCCACTGCAGTGAGGCAAGGCACAAACTTGAGGAGAACAGGCTATAAAGGTCAACATCAACCCCCTCAAATGCACCTGCATAAGAAGTAAAAGTGAAAGAAAGTTGATATTCTGAGACACTCTAACAACTACCACCTTTCTGCTAAGTGATTAAGTTTACAAAGAAATTATTTTCTTCTTCAGAGGCACAATTTGTACAAAAGCCATACAGACACTTCCCAAAGTGCAAGTGTGATCCCAAGCCCAGACTGCCAGGCACAGGCACCCTCGGGCTACATGGCACAGATTATAAAGTCCACCTGGAAATGCACTGGAGTCAATGGCAGGAAATGGACTCATTCATAGATTTCCAATCAGGCCTTTGTCATTTATCACTTAATTTTCACTCTGAATTTAGGTCCAACTCATCCCAGGCTGAAAAAGAAAACTCAGTTGCCATCACAGGCTATCCAGTTAAAGGCAGCCCCAAAAAGCAGAGGTCCATTTTGCAGAGTCAGTATTCCCTGGTGCCAGGCGCTGTTCCCATGCTCCCACTGCCAGCTATCAATGTTTAACTTGGATGAGGGGTGAGTAAACACGGCTGGGAGAGGGGCAGTGCTGCCAGAGCTGAAACGGGATCCGGTGTCACACACGGCACAGAACGCTCTGTGTTTCCTCACAGCACTGGTGTCAACACCTAATTCCCTATTTAGGGCCCTAAGGCACACCAAGAAGAAAATAAAAACTCGAAAGACTCAATTTCTTAACTTTAAAAATAGCCCTGAGAAAATTTTAAATTAAAGTTGATATGCCAAACTAAAAAAATCCAAACAAGAAATCCTTTTGGCCAACAATTTAAAATAGCATTTTTTCCCAGATTATTAGGCCAAATAGACTACAGATGACAGTTATAGATGCCAATGAAATCACTAGCTTTATTTCTAGCTATGGTTCATAGCAACACAGGTTTTGCAGAGACACTCCAGGTCAGACACAGGGATCCCCTTCTCCTGAGGAGCACTGACACTACAGCAAAGCACAGTGAATGTCATCATGTGCCTTAACCACAGAGAAGAACTCAAAAGAAGGGCAGCAAAATCCATTTCAGAGCAGACTCAGCGATTTACAGGAGAACCATGAAACTGCTGCAATAGATGCAATTCTAATGAAAAAAGATACAGCTTTCTATTAACCCATTGCACAGCAAAATTCCAGTTCCAGGAAAACACAGGAAAAACATGCATTTCTTATTGACTAGTTATTTATATGCTGATCCACAGATCAGCTCCAAAAAGGATGAAATTTTATGTATGACAGTTTCCAGTTACACAAACATGCAGTGATCATTCCAGAACTAAGACTGACAAAGCTGATTATCAATAAGACTATTTTTGAGTACTAGGTCTATTTATAAAATTAATGCCATAGAGCTTTCTGCTTGATATTTAAAGAGTCAAACATGACATCAAGAGTTCAGTCCAACATAGCTGAAATATGAAAACAGAGCAGGAAAAAACTACATGTACAATCAACTTTTTGGAGACAAAAAAATATACTGTTTCTGTAATTTTCCACCTTTCTACTGTTGTCATGATTGCTTGAGACAGAAGTATGGGAAAATATTTATTTCTATGAGTTTCTACTATGACTATTTTCTACAAGCACTAATTTTCCTCTATCATGACATCATAATGGAGACACAATTATGTTACTACATAAACTTTTCATCTAAGTCTACCACCAGACCGTTCATATAGACTGCAAAAAGCTTTCCTTTATTTTTCTCAAATAGGATTTGATGAAAAAAGAACAACCAACCCCCCCACTCTTACAATACACTCCAATCCAGCTGTTTGCATGAGGTACTCAGAAGCAAAGGAACAGATCATGGTTCTCTGAACAAGCATGTTAAACAGAAGCAATTCCTGACTTATGAAATGGGTTTGCTTTATTTTTTCACACACAAATATCCAGCAGCAGCAGATCAAACTAGAGGGGGAAAAAAAACCCCAAAATCTACCCAGGAAGAAAATAATTACTTGCTTTTCTCAAACTTTCATTTGCAAGCATCAACCATTTTATTTACTGGGCCAAATGGCTGAAGCTCACTGGTCACACACTTTCCTTGTTTTATTTGAGGACAGAGAATGATCCCTGACTTCTCACCTGCCACCTTGTTTTTCAGAGCAGCACCAAACACCTCCGACTGTCCCAGCTGCCCTTTCAGAGCGTTTCACTGTGTGTGCTGAGGAGAACTGGAGCCCAGAGAGGGGAAAACCAGGGGGCTGTGCCCCACAGCTGTGCCCTGGCACAGGACCTGCTCTCTGAGCTGCTCTGCAGAAGGAGCTCCAGCAGTTCCCATTTTGGGCAGTGCAGCTTTCAGACACTGCTGCATTCACCCAGACATTTCTGGCTGATTGTGCAGCTGAAGGTTATTTGACATCCACAATTTGTTCTCTATTGACTAAACATTTGCAGGCAAACAATTCAGTATCAATTTAAGGCCAAACCCATAAAAAACTTGATGTTGTTGACAAATGCAGATATCACCATGCAGATCTGAGCCTTGCTGCATCATATCTGTTACAGAAGCTTTACATTTATTACAGTAAATCAGCAAGTGCAGGATCAAAAATATTCAACCAAGCATTGTATGTTACCAACATCTAACCAAATAATAAATACTCTATTAACATCACGTGGAAGTTTGCAATGTATTATTAAAGTTTGAAAGTAATGTTATTTTTAACTGAAGCTGAATGGTAAACATCTTTCCACTATAGCCTGTAATCTCAGTAGTGCCGATTCCTATTCTTTATTTTTCTTTTTTATGCTAAACACTGTGTGACATCCTGCATTAAGGATCTTAGAGAGAAAATGAAAAGCCATCACTAAATTAAAGTAATTGAAATCTGAAGAAATTTATATGTTTGAATAAATGGGAAGACTCTCTTCTATAATACAATCAAGAATCACAGAATGGTTTGGGCTGGAAGGGACCTTAAAGATCATTATAATCCCCTGGTGCAGGAGCACCTTCCATTAGATGAGGTTGCTCCAAACCTTGTCCAACTTGGTCTTGAACACTTCCAGAGATGAGGCAGCCACAAGAAGAGAACAAGCAAAAAAGAGAGAGAAAACAAAGGTCCTTTAAATGGCTTAATTAAACCTGCAGAGATAAACAGCCATATGCAGTAACAACTAAGGAACTTTTCCCAACAGCACAGCAAACATCTTCATGCACAATTACAAGGAAAAGAAGGCCAACACACAGTTTCGCCTTCCCTATTTTTTTTCCACTTCCACTTTCCACTTTTTCTCCCTTTTCACAGCACTCACAATGTGTTAACTACTTCCTTGCTTTGTTATTGCCTCCTTTATCTTATTTCCTGGACACAGAAGCAGGCAGGTGCTTCCTGGGGTCCAGATCTCCATCTCATAACACTGCATTCCACTCAGTAAAGAAGAATCACACCTGATTTCCAGTTTGGTAAGCCCACTTCATGTAACAAGAAATGCTCTTCATACACTTAGTCATTCTGACCCCAGGTTAACTTAAGTCTAGTTTTAAATTTATGCTTAGTTAACCATTGTTTACATTGGACTGCAATGGAACAGTGCTCACTCGCATCAAGTATCATGGGAATGCACTTAAACATGGATGTCCATGTTGACAAAAGTGAGCTTGAATTTTTTTCCAACAGTTTCTTTTCATTTGCCAAAAGCATCATTTCTTCCCAAGGACAGTCCCCTACCTCCATCATTATAGCCTGGCTTTTTGTACATCCCTGCACATCATAGTAGCTGGACCTCTCTTTTTAACTAGGCTGCCATCAGAACTCTCAGTCTGTGCACACAGTCTTCTCCACAGAAATCCCAACTTAATGCACAGGAAGTTTTACCATCATTAGTATTCACTCTATTTCATCTCTGCCACTGATTCACTGATTTCACTTCTGCCATTGTTTTGGTGAAGAGAACAATTTCAGGAAAACACTATTCGTTAGCATTTTTTTCCAAGAAAATCAACAACACTCTGTGCTTTTTCAGTTCTTTGAATAATTTAAATAGGGCAGCAGTGGATGAATCACAGAGTTGGAAAAGCCAACCAGAAAACACCATTAATGGAATCCTATGGAAAGGATTTTGGCTGTATCCTGCTGCTACCACCAGTGAATCTCCTCAGAAATACAGTGTTGCTAAGCTTGAATGCACATCAGAGTATTTCAAAAGTCAACAGCAAGCTACAGTCTGGTGAACTTTGAATTCATCTACAGTGACTCAAAATGGAGAGAACAGAATTACCAATCTCATCACAATCACCAGCATTTTCCCTGCTCCCTAAATGCTTGCATCTTGTTCCCCTTGCTTTAACCATTTTTCTTTTTTTTTTTTTCTGGAGGATCAATTTGAAAACAACACAAAAAAAAAACCAACAAAATAAACCAAACCAAAACCACTGTGTGTCTCCTTGGATTTATGAAGGGAGTTATTTATTCTACAGGCTGGGGGCATTTACTCAGACCAGTCACTGCTTGAGCAAACAAGAGCAGGCTGATGGCAGCACAAAACTGAGGAAGGTGAATTCACAAGAACTGGGTACACATTTCTCCAGGAGGATTCACAGCTGGATTACAGCACTGCCAGCTCTAGGCCAGCCTGGGTAGATCTCCACACCCTGCAGGCACAGCCTGACCTGATCCCCTGGGCAAAGCTTTCAGAGCATTTCACACACCTGAGCTCCAACAATGCAGCTGTCAAACCCATCACAGTCCCTGCCCCTTTCATCCCACCGGCCTGTCCCACCTCATTACCTGCACGAGGAACACCAACAGAAGGTGTTTGCAGCAGACACACAGGCTCCTCCAGCCTGGAACCAGACCTCCAGCACAGCCACCTATTCCCTTCCACAGCATTTGAAAACAAGTCCCCAAAAATGTCAAGTCACATAAATCTTCCTGACTAGAGCAAGACTGAAAATATGAATGAGCCTTCGTATTTAGACAGGAATATTTCTGCCAAGTTTTTCCACGCTACCATGTCTCATCATTTGTATGATATAACCAGAAAATCCAGAACTGGATTACACGTGGCAATTCCACTTGACACTGAGGTTTTCAGTGTGTCTTCCCAGTGAAAGAAAATTTAAGTTGAGGATATTGTCTGATTTAGTAAACCACTAGGAATCTGCTGTTCTGATCAAATAAAAATATTTCAGATTGAGAGTCATTTAGGGAGAGATCGTGATATGCATTTCATTTTACTGAAGACGTCCTTACACAATTTGCACTATGAGCACCACTAATGTAACTGCTCTCTTAAAATGTAAACATTTGCTAAACCCAGACAACAGACTGATTTTCTTTCAAGATAATTTAATTGCTGACTCATTTGCAGTGGGAGGGAAAAAAACCCCTGTGACACCTTATTATATGTTTATCACTTCGCCTACAGATTTATTAAAGGCTGTCCTCTTCAGACAGAAAAAATGGGAATAAAGTATGACTCAACTCTCAGGAAAAAACAACCAAAAAAACAACACAAAACAATCCTACTGCATTGTTCTCTTTGATGAAATAAGTTAATATATAAAAGAAAACCATTACATTAATTCCAAAATTCCCCCAGACACCACTAGTCTGAGATCTCGTGCTGTCTTGCTGTTTGTCATGGGGCCAAGAATTGAGGTGCAGCTTCGAGAATTCAGGCTGCAGACCACCCCAGGTACTCTGCTCCCCAGTTTATGAGCAGAAAGAACAAATTAATGATAACCTAACACACTTAAAAATTCAAAGGCAGGTAGCAAAAGTGAAATGTAGCTCAACAAAGAAAGTGATGTGGAAGAAACCAGAAAGAAGCCAATGTTTGTGAAATTAATATAGGCAATGGTTTCTGTAATTTACTACTGCTACAAGTATGAGGACACTGCTATTTAAAGCAAATTAGCATCTCTGTAGACATTTCCAAAAGCTGAAATAACCACAAGAGCATGGAAACTCACTTCCACATGCACAGCTACGAGACAGCACTACAGTAGTTTCACAGGTAACAGAAAAACTTCAGAAATAGCAGCAACTCATATACAACTCCAGAGCTATGGATGTGAACAAGCAGCACAAAAGGGAGTTAACACCTGATTTTCTTCCCCACTTTGGTTCCCTATCCCTTGCTATATAGTCTAGCCACTCAAATTGGTATACAGAGAATAAACTGGGAAAGAGAACAGGTAAGAACTTACTTTCAAGGAATAGTAATTTTAAAATTTTAGTTGTCAGAACAGCAGGTTGTAGGCATGAAAAAATGGCACTGTAGACTAGCCACTTAAAGGATATAAATCTTAATAAATGGCCTGGAAAATACTGTTGCCAGATATATTTATGGAGACATTGTGATGATAAATACAATGTAACAAATAAAAAAAAGACAATTAACATCTTTACTAGATAAGGAACAGGCTACAGATCCTATTATTTGCAGTAAGGTTTCTACAGCAATTTAATAGGTTCCCTGAGAACAACAGACTAGTACTCCCCCAAGCCTCTAGAATCTATTTCTTGACAGAAAATACTGCTGTGCTTCTATGTATTCATATTTTTTGCTACCACTTGTCAACTACATGAATTCCTGAACAGTTAAAAAGGAAGAAAATCCTCCTCCAGCATGAAATTTTCAAAATATTTAAAATATTCCAGGGGGAATGGGAATGGGAAGAATGGGAAGGCTTGACTAAGCCTGCAGTTACAATCATTTAAATCAATTTCTGTACTGGTGGTCATCTGACAGGGTAACTCAGCACTCCCACCTCACTGTGACCACATGTGTGTTTTACTCCCACCACAGAATGAGAGCTTTTGACAGCAGTGACAGTATCAGAAGTGATACAGGAAAAGGTTGTAGGGTGGGAGGGGAGTGAGTCTCAAAGCAGATCACACCTGGCACTTGGCTGAGCACCCAGCAGACCTGACACACACGTGGCACTGAACATGCAGATCAGAGTAAACTGTGAAAAAAAAGCCAGAACTATACCCTTGGACTCTCATATTACTGCTGTGTGGTCTACACCCTTCCAGCTGTAATGCTTATCAGGTCTTCCACTAAATTAATTAAACTAATTAATTCAGCAGTGAGCAGTTCTCAGCCGGGTGACTGCGCTGGACTGGCCCAGTGATGGGTGCAGTGTGCAGAGCTGGCACAAAGGGAATGAGGGAAACACGACTGTGGGAGCAGGAGGAAGAGAGCAGGAACACTTCTTTCAGCAGCAGCAACCTTCTAGACTGCTTAGCTGCAATATGAAACCACAGCCTTTGGGTACAGTCTGATTATCAGTTTAACCTAAGTGCTTGCTGCCTGCCAAAAGAAATAGTCTGGCCTTTATTCTGTCCCCCACTCTCCCTTGTGGCAACTGAGATTGGTGTAGTCATGCAGCAGAACTTACTTTTTTAAGACTTGATGACTGACATTTGTAAGTGATAAATGACCTTTTTCAAATCCTGATTTTCATTCAGACTCTCCAGGGGAAGCTGATAAACTTAATTGGTATTAGAAAGCAAATTCCAAAGCTCACGTTTCCCACTAGTGTTTGTACACACTCAGGTTTTGAACAAATGCAACTGAAAGAGTTGTACTGCACTGCAGTTTCCAGTACAGAAGTGCTTAGACTGGTACAAAACCTAGAGATGTAGATAAAAATATATTAGAAAACATTCCTCTCCCACAATGAGGTTAGGCTCACATTTACTCTTACTTGAAAGCAAATACCAAGTTAGATTAGACATTTTAACAGGCCATTACAACCCCTCCTGATGGATCATCAGCTAAATGCAATCACCAGTGCCTCCAACAAATTTAACTCTGTGACATCAGGAGTTAATGCACCACTTTGAGATTTAACATCTTTATCTCCAGTTTCATCTAAGACTCCAACAGAAGCTGTGAAGACCAGGCAGACAGCTCTAATATCTTCACAGCTAGAAGCATCACTCAAGCACAGAATCCAGAGTTTGCCTAATTGCTTTCCCATTAATTTCGCATGGGAGAAGATATAAACAGACATTGCAAGCTGGCAATTAAGAAAACCTTACTTGAAACCAATCTTTAAAAGAAAATTTAAAAGATGCAGTATATGACATAAAGATGCCAGCCTATCAGATGATTTGAATTAACAGAACCAAATTTATGCTTCATACTTCACCAAAATAAACCAAGTAACACCACAGATAAAATGTATCAGAGGGATTTTGACACAGGTTACTGTTAATGTGAGATGAATGTTCCAATTCTTGTGTCTGAAGTCAATGGGAGTCTAATATGAACTCCAGTAAGCCTTAGGAATGACAATTTTCTTAAAGGATACTGGAGATGAAAATTTATTGTAGATGGTTAAGATACTTACTGCTTGAGCAATAACTTCTAGCACTCCTCTGTGTTTCTTCCTGTGTAGATTAAGGCAACGACACTGAACACACAGATGTAAGGATTGTATTATACTCTGTGGTTTTATCTCTTACTGTTTGCAAGTTACTGCTTTGCTCATTTTTAAAGCAACCAACCATGGTGCTGCCTTCTCATTTTGCATAGCACTGATACAGCATAGATTAAAATAAATCATTTCTGTTGGGGAGCATTTTAATGGTGACCAGCCATGCAAATACAAAGTTACCCTACCAAGGCATGGGTGTGGGGGATAAACAGTTACACACGGAAACACTCGACAAAAACAGTGAAAGAGCTGTTTCTCCTTTTGTTGTGCATATTCCTTTCCTTTGTTGCCATTTAAACAGCATTGCAAATCTTGTTGCAATTATCTGTAAGCTAAAAACATGTATTGGCAGAAGATGCAATACAAACCACACAGTCTATTCAGGTCACTGGCTTAAAGGCATGGGAACACCATTCTAATCGACAATGCTGGTTTGGTTTTATCCCCAGGTAATCCTTCCCTATCACCTCCAGGCTATTCCCTCTGGAATATACACAGTTAATGCTACCATTGCCTTCCAGTTATTGATTCCAATTCACTTTGCCATGTATAACTTCTGTTATTGCATTTTTGCTCCACAGTTTTACCAAAAAACACTTTCAGAAACCACAAAATATAACAAGATAAATATTAATAAAATCCCACCCAAATTTAAATTTCTTCTCAGTGTGACTCACCACAATAAGGTTTATTAAGTGCTTTTGGCTTATTAAGTAACTAAAAATCAGACTGCTTTTTTTTTTTAACTCCAGGATTCTGGTTATTTTTTAGTCCCTAACACAATCAGACACACAAGACCCTTAACTGCACACAGAACCAAATGAGCAGATCACAGCTCTGCTGCTGTTTCCTGCCCTGCTCTCAACTGATACCAACTTTCAGAACTGCTCTGACAGCCAAAAGATGGAAGGCTTCTATCTTCTATTTCCAAGAGGCATAAGTTAACTTCCAGCAGTGAATTTTCTGCAATCTGTGAGGCACTTACCTACTTCAGTGTATAAAGATACCAAGGTATTAAAGAATTAGATGTCAGCCAACCTCATGATTAGGAAGTTCACTGCTTCAAAATTCTATAATCTGTTCTGAAAAAACACTCAGAACCTGAACATATATAAGGCAGGGCTGGAAAGCAGATGAGTAGTTCTCTATACCAAGAGTAAAGCACAATGAGATCTTCCTTCTCGAGCAACAGAACCTGAGAGCTCTCAAATAATGAAAAATATATTTAAAAAGAGCAAGTAAGCTAAGATTCAGCATAACTAGGGAGCAATATTGCTTGGAAAAGACATTTTCCACTGAGGAAGTTTGTGCAGTCATGTGAGTTTCTCTGGAAGAGGAAGAATGGAGGGATGGGTGCAATCCCACAGAGCAGAGCAAGGCCTGGAGCAGCCAAAACAAGGGCAAGCTCCTGGGGACACCCCAAGACCAGAGGCTGCAAAAGGCAAGGGCAGCAATATTAAAGAAACTGAGGTGGTGGCTGGGAAAGAGGGCTGAGGAAAGCAGAGGACTTGCTGAAGAGCAGCAGTTGCCTGAGACATGGTCAAATGACTGGCTCTGGGTGCTTGAGCAGGGAGAGAGGAAAAACCTGAGACCAAAGAGCAAGGCCACGTTTCTGCTGCAGGAATTGCCAGAGGAGATGGAAACAGACATAAAAGGTGATTCAAAAGCTTTATTTTTCCCCTTCCATTGTACTGAAGGAGCCAGGCCTGGGAAGAGAAGCACAGAATAGAGATAGGAATGAGGGAAGCACCATCACAAGTCAGCTGAATACCAAGGGGAGTTGGGGCTGACAGGAGACATGAATGGGAAAAAAAAACCATACAATTCCTCATTATATGCTGCAGTTCTGCATTCTTAGGGTACTAGAGACACTGCTTATAGAGCAAGAGGACAACTCAGAAGTTTTCTTGAGCAGCAGGTACTTTCCAGGTAAAAAAAACCCTCTTCCTTCTGAAAGGCACAGAAATATTAATCAAGGGTACACTGCTCACTTGTTCTTCCTATGCCAATTTACACAAAAATATAAAATGACTTAAAATTTTCCAGAGATAATTCATCATCACGCTTAACTGACTATACTATGACTAAAATGACACAATGCTTACCCTATTTATAGAGTAACTTGTGGAGGGTAGTATGATTAACTCAGCCACCACTAAATCAGACACTAAAGCCAACTCTGCAAGTAAAGGCTGAACCACTGAGAAGTACCAGAATCTTTGGTGTGAAAGATGTTCCTCTGAAGTACACACACACACAATGGCTTTCATAGCAGCCTGGTTAGCAAGTGCTGCTTATCAATGTTACCAGTTCTTACCTTGAAAGACTTCAGTCAGAGTAAAGGCATAATCTCAACCTCAGGCTTTTTCACTTTTTATAAAAAACTACATATTTGGTATTTCTAAGAAGAAAAGAGTGTAGTTAAAATACCTAAATTTAGGATAGAAAACTTCACATCTGAAGCACTTTTTAATAAAATGCCTGGAGTGAAAGCCCAGCAAGTCTGCCTGTCAACCATCACATAATGAAGCCTATGGGATTTGGTCCACTCCCACACTAACAGAAATTGTTTGGCTTAGCTTCTTGAAAGTTTTAAAACAAAATTCCTTCTTCAATCACTTTCAAGAGAGCACATACAAACTAGTTCCACAGTGGGAATCTAGTCCACCCACCAAGGGCTATGGGAAAGCAGTTAAGCATCCCAAGGCACCAGGCCAGGAAGGGAAGAAAACACATTACTAAGTCCATCTCCTCTGTGCCAATGCTGAAGTGGCCAAGAAGCAATAAAAACGGGCAAAGAATTTATATCTTCCAGTGTCCAAAATGCAAGAGAGAATCAGTCCACAGGTTAAAGCACATTCATTGTGTTATCTGGCAGATCAACAGGTAATGATAAAGAACATGGTCAAGGTATTTTGCAGAATTAGGAGATTTGCAATTTGACTTTGACAGGAAAACAGATATCCCGTATGTGGATATTCCCATTTCAAAGTCAGAGCAAACTGACCTACTGAGCAGATCAGAACTTCCTTAGAAACTCTAAGATGTGGAAATAGGTACATTCAAGGTGTCTGTTTTGTTTTTGAAACCAAATTCCAGATTTGTCTGCTGAAATGACAGAAAAGCACACAACCTAAAAAAAGTGTGAATGTTTGTGTTTTAATTAAAATGCATATTAGTATATTAGTAATATTAGTAATAATATACTAAAATATAATAATATTAGAAATTATTGAATAATAATAAAGCGAGGACTGAACAAAACGAAAGTGAGGGAAGAAATTTTTTGCCTGTTGGAAAGTACCAACAATTTTGAAGTTACTCCCCAAGAGGTAAGAGTTTGACATTTGACAGTTGCATCAACAATGCAGAGCTGAACATCAGCACTCATGGCCAGTCCCCTATGAACCACACCTAGCTTGGAGATGAGTAACAGCATTTTTAGATACTTTGTTTAAAAGTGATATACTTACAAGGAAAATAACTAAAAATACAAAAGCACCCCAAGTTTTGTCAGTTAATTTTCCATGTGACATCTCTGACCTCTCCACCAGCATCACTTGGCCCCTGGGGTGTGTGACAGCGACAGCAAGTCCCAGCTCTTGTTGGGATTCTGGATTATTGACACAGGGACACAATGCTGGTGTGGCACCAAAATCAATATGGCAACATCCTCCAATCCTCCATCTACAGCTGAGCAGTCCTCTCCACCGAGAGCTGGCACAGCCTCTCACCACTGACAGACAGACACTTCTTACTGGCCAGTTACTCCAGTACTGGATCAATCTTTCTGTATCTGATAGACTGTGTCATATTGTTCAGTTTATCACTGAACAATATCAATGATAATCAGCATATCAGTCTGACTGTACTAATGGTTTAAGTTTAGAGCAGTAAGAAGAGTTTTATAATTGGCCTACCATTTTAATTATCTTTAGTATTGAAGAAATAATGTTTTATGTTACTGCAGTTCCTTCATTGAAGTGTTGTACACTACATCCTAAGCATTCTAATAGGGAAAAGCTATGCCAACACATTTTGTTTACATTCAGAGCTGGCAAGCACTCAGATCCAAACCAAACCCAGGGAGCCTGAGAGGTTTGAATTTTGAGTATTATATCCAAAGTAAAAAAAAAAAAAACCAAAAATAAGACATTACAGCTGTGGTAATAAAATCTAGACAACACACATAAATTAAAATCTCCCCTAAAAAAGCCCCTGGACCAAGATCAGCAGGCAGCACACAGCTACTTGCAGCACAGGTGAAAATCATGAGCTCCCAGCTCCCAGCACAGAGCACAAAGCTGGGGCAGCAGCCAAGGGCTGCCCTCGGCCTCCCTGTGGGTCTTATCGTATAGAAACTCTGTTACCCCACACCGGATTAGAGGGTTATTAACGTCTCCACTAATCCAAAGTACAAACCAGGCTAGGACACAACGCCCATTCTTTTCCTATTTCTCTGCACTATTCCTTCCCCTGTTCTTTGGCCCATTTCATTTCTCTTCATTTAGAAAATAAGACAATTTCTACATTAATTGCTCTCATGTTGTTCCATATGTTATTTCTACCACAGCAGAAAACGTAGTTCTTTTATACTTGCTTTCCACAAAACAAATCATAGCTGATGTGTCTTGCATGAGTAAAGAATGAGTAAGTTATTTATAATCAATACAAGTAATTATAAAAAGCCATTATTTTTCCTTAGGGGAACATACTAATCCAGTTCTATTTTGTCACATGTAATCTTAAATCAGCGGTTATGCTACCCCTTTAAGCAATAAATTCAGTGCAGACAACTAAAAATATTAAATAATTCATTTCTTGAATTTTCTCCACATTAAAATAGAACAATTTCAAGGCACGCTTTTGGTAAGTTATTTACAAACAAAACCAACACAGATGAGAACAACAGTAGAGTAATCAAAGTGGATAAAAAGCCCAAACTGGTCCTATGGCTGCCAAAGGAGAAGAGCCATTTTAGAAGCTCCAATTCTTTAGTGTAGGGCACAGCAACCACTTTCAGAATCCATCCAACTTTCCAGCCAGCCCCCTTTTCTACAGCATCCTCATGTCCCCACAGCTAGGGAGCAGGAAGAAGACACCAATCCATACCTCCTGTAAGACAGACTTCACCAACCCATCAAACCACTACATTTACTTGCATCTTTTTGCCTTCCTTTTAAATAAGAACAACATAAATACATCCAGTGTGGATCTTCCAACACACTACAAACTTACAACTACCTTTCCTGGTCAAGAAGCAACAAACATTTGAAACACTGCACAGCTCCCTCGTACACCTGCAGTGAGACAGTCTGCAAGAGCCAAGAAGAAAATTTGTTGGAAGTTGTTCTGCAGCCCTCAGAAAAACAATAAACAATGGTTATTCACCACAAAGTCCAGGAGAACAACCCCTACCTACGCTGACCTTACAAGCGTGACAGCAGGGAAACTCACCTTCCCCACAGTGGTCTCAAAGGACAAGCCAGCAATCACTGACCTTAATGTAGGGAAAACCCCACAATCTAAGAACCTTCATCACTAAAACTCTCAAAAGGCAGGCTGAAATCCCTGAGGATAAGCACTTTCTGAAACGTGTAACTCCACAAAAAAAAAAAAA
>VXBI01001504.1:0-21292 GCA_013397375.1 Toxostoma redivivum
GTCTCTTAAACCAAGACAGTGTGGAATTCAATATCTGTCTAACTGATAAAGTTTAATATTACTGACAACCCAGTAATATAAGACCGGAAAATTTACACTTACTTTCTCTAAACTAAAATAAATACTGAGAGAAATTCAACTGCATCTGCCAAGACTATGATTATCATTCTAGACCCTAGGGTGCCCAAAACTGTGTGAAAGAACCCCTAATTATTTATTTCATTTTAACCCCTGTGCAGATATCTCATATGTCACTGAAAAAAAATAAACAGTACAGTCAATCAACAAGAGAAGGAGGCTACAATAACATATCTTTGTGAGTGTGTTTTTACCTATATGAAGGAGGCAGTGACAACTATCTTCAGCTACAAATTTAAAAGTGAATGATAGGTAGTTATAATATGTAGTGAAAGACATTGGTAAATCACTTCAGTGGTAATGCATTCTTTGGAAATAAGCCAGACACTGACGATAATTCACTGCAAGTATTTTCAATTCTGTTGTTTCCAGAACTTGGGTTATATATCAAAGTCAGAGTCATCATAAGGGAAAATGTAAAACATAGTATTATTATTACTAATTCTGAGACAAATATTTCCATCTTTTGATTAAAGAGTGTTTATCTCAGTGATGACTGATTCTGCAGAAGTTTAAGCCTGTCATGTACGATTATGTCAGTAGAATATTTTTATTGTTTTGGTGGGCTAGCCCTGGCTAACAGCCAAACACCAACCCAGCCACTCATTCACTCTTCTTCTTTAGGGAGACTGTGACAGGAAATAGGAATAAAAATCTCCTTGGCCAAAAAAAGACTGGAGACTGTGTACCAAATACTGGAAAAAAATTTATTCATTCTAATGTCATTTTAAATAGATTTGGATGGGGAGAAAGCAAGACAAAGAGTAAAACAAGACATTTCTTTCCCACTCTCTGAAACTTAATTTCAGACATTCATGAAGAATTTTTTACTGTCTCCCTAAGTAGCAGAGTAAGGTATAAGGAGAAATAGGTATTGCTGTCTCCTCTTTGCCAATGCCTCCTTCTCATAGTTTTCCTTTGCCCTGATGTGTACTGGCCCATGTGCTGTAATCAGTCTTTCTGGGCAAAAAGAAAAAGTCTACTCTGGAGTGTGTTCTCCTACAGCCTATAGTTTCTTCAGGAAATAACCATCTGCTTCAGCCTGGGTCCTCTCTTCCTTCTCCTCTGCCTTATCTTCTATCCGTGGTGTTCCCTCTTCCTTTCTTTTCTGCCTATACAGCATTCTTTTTCCTTCCTTAAACATGTTGACCCAGAGGGGCCACCAGGGTTCTGCAGAGGCTCCATTGCGGAGCCAGCTCGAGCTAGGTCTTCCTTGCAAACGGAAGCCCACCACGTCTTCCCACACAGGCCACCTTTGCAGCACCTGCTACTAAAACTTTACAATATAGACCCAACAACTTTGTTCAGAAGAAAAAATTCACTTGAGAATAAATTTTGACTTTTCTATCTTAAGATTCTACTTCAAAAGTCTCCAATATTTCTCCCTTACTTGTCAAACTTTTTGACAAAAACAATGAATAGCAGAGAATTTTCTAGAAGCCCTCCTACCCCAAATATGGACCTTATGGTTAATTCAAATGGTGCTTCTTCATTTTCTATTAGATGTCTCCTTGAAAATCTAAAGGTCCACTTCTTCTTCTTCTTCTTCTTCTTCTTCTTCTTCTTCTTCTTCTTCTTCTTTTGAAATCCTGATCTTTTTTGAAGACTTTATGAAGAAAAAATAGCGATTCTTGACCAGATTTTGGTTTGGTGGGTTTTTGATTTGCTTTTCTTTATGGGTTTTTTCAGTTTTGGTTGATTGGTTTAGGGTTTTTTTTATTTTTTAGATGAATCATAGATGTGAGATCTTTTTACATACATGGATATTCATTAATAATTACTGTCCTCTGGTCTACACACACTGGATCAGATTTCGACTACTATTTATTAGTTAATTCAATGGTGAATTTCTAGACCAATTATGGAACATTTAGGTAAAATTTTATTCAATTTATCATAACATGTCATATTTCTCAGAATATAAAACTAATACTAGCAAAATTTTCATGAAATATGACTTTACACACATAATTTACCTACATACAATTTAATCTTTTAAAGTCATCTGCGTATCAGCAGATTTCAATGCTGAAGTACTTGACAGCAGGGGAAGAAGAAGGATATTCTCATTTGTCTTGTTTCATTTTTGTCTTTCTATTTTCAAAAAAAAAAAGAAAATTTTGTTGCTAAAATTCCTTGAAGCTTCAATATTAATTCCTCTCTGTAACCAACAGGGTGAGAGATTTCTGGGTTTTAATTTTGTCACTACTTGCACAGTTGTTCCTGTGGTAGGTGAGCTATCAATCCATTACTAAAAAAAAATTATTTAGGTTAAAATTTTGTTCTCTATCTATGAGATATTAATTTCAGCATGAAAGCAGCTGGATATTAACCTTCACAATTTTTAAGTGTTGAGAGGATTCTTTAACTTGTAGGCACTGGGTTCACAATGTCATAAAAAGGAAAAAAAAAAACAAACCTGTTTTCAGATGTTAGTATCACATTGTTCAGAATATTAAGGCATTTTACATAAAACAATAACTGATTAAAATAGAAATCAAAGAGGAATAAAACCCTACAAAATAACCCTAGGAAAACTGCTGGAGAAGTCAAAGTCTTCCTCTTCCGCTGAAGCAGAATAACATAAATATTAGATCCTGTCTTTTATCTATTTCTATTGTCTCTGGATTTTGTTGTACAATAATTTAATTTCAGTAGGCCTTTCAGTGAGGTCCTTTTCTCCCCAAAACTTGCTAGTGTGGCTATTTTATTTGACATTTTTGTTTTTCAAGATGAGGAACAAATGGGATAACCTTATTTTATTTTCCATTCAATGTATTTTGTTAGATTGTTAGCCACATAATGTCAGTAAAATTCTGTCCTCCTTACCTGTATCTGTAGTTGTGTTTTAAGACTGTGCTCCATATATCACTGTAAGCACCTACAAAAGTCTCATAGAGAGAAAGTTTTCGGGTTCTGGATATCAGCTACAGGGGGCTTCCACTTAGTCTTCTTTGAGTAAAAGTGCCCAAAAAGATCCTTAGGAAAAAAAAACAACAACAACAACAACAACAACAAATAATAATCAAAAATGTTTTGATTACCTTTTACTTATATTAAATAAAAGCATTTTCCCTTTCAATTATATAAGGATTATATAAGGATGAAAATGTGCATGCTGGCATGCTTTATAACTGTTAAGAATTCACCCATAGAATGTTTATTTTGAAATATTACTTTTTCCATACAAAGAAAATACAATGAAACAAAAATAAAAGGCAAATAAGCAAGTACACTGAATAGTTTGCAATCCAGAAACAAGCATATAATAAACACTAGAGCAAAATCTTCTTTTGTCTCAAAAATGTAGTACAGCTTTTGAATATTTAATGTTCTGTTAGTTCCTTTCTACCTGCATAAGAGCTATTAGTATTAATACAAATTGCAGCTTCTGGAGCCTCAGATGTTACATTCAAAGCTCATTTTCTGATGTCATTAAAACATGGCTTTTTGCAAAAGTGATTTACTTTATTTTCTAAAATACTAATCACAAGGATTCTTTGACATAATTAATTCAATAACATTACTTAGCACCTCCACATAATGGTAATTATTTCATTGTCAAATATTATGGTGATAAATGTAGACTAATGATGTAATTTGCTTCAATTAAAGTTGTCTTATGAAAATTTTGTTTCATATAAATCTTAAAGGCTTATGATTTTTCAAAAGCAGAACTGAAGGAAAATAAGTCCATGGTTTGGTAAGAAACTGATTATCTATGCACTGCCCCCCTTTTTGGAAACTCAGGATGAGTATTTCAAAATTAGAACCACTGCTC
The DNA here is from genome assembly GCA_013397375.1 of Toxostoma redivivum. Lineage (NCBI taxonomy): Eukaryota > Metazoa > Chordata > Aves > Passeriformes > Mimidae > Toxostoma > Toxostoma redivivum. The sequence goes on from VXBI01001504.1 coordinate 3,920, forward strand.
TCCTTGTGGTTCCAAATGCTTTCCCTCCCTTTGCTCCACAAAATTAAGCAGAAAGCAAGCTGCAAGCTCTTGTTCTGTTTCAAATACTGAAACAAATAGTGCACTTTAATCATCGGGGAATATACACCACCCGCTCTGGTGGACTCAATGCCATGACGAGGCCCTTTACACAGTGAAGATATTATACCTGAAATTTAATAGGAAAAGTGACAAGCTTTTGACAAGTCTCATGTGGGATTACAACATGCCACGTATAATGCTCTCTGAAATAAGCATTACTGTCTTTCTGCTAGAGGTGCTTAAAATCTTAAACTGATAAGTTCTAAAGCTGATCCAGACTTCAGCAGTTCACCCTGTGTGTAGCTCCTAATTAAGACACTGTGGCATTCAAATTGTTCTTTTTTCTTGAAGCATATTTCATGTATAAAGATATGCTTGGAATTATTTTATACCATCCCCTGTCCCTGGTAGTCCCTGGCACCAGAACAGCCTTGGCAGAAGCAGAACAAGCATCTCTCAATTAGCTGGGGCAGACTTGGCCAGTTCAAGTGGTTGTAGATGGCTGGAGCTGGTTCCCCCAGTTCCCATGTGAGTGTGCCCCCAAGATGGAGCTGCTGCTTACTGAGGAACTGTAGCCTGAGAGACTGTGGGGTGGGGGGAACAATAAGTCTTTGTGTCATGGGACTCTTGGGAAAACTTCCACCACTCCTATTGGGCCCCCAGGAGCAGCCAGGGGTTGGTGGGGGGAGTAGGTGAGAGTTTAGCAACAATCAGGGACACATAACACCTGAGAAGAAAGACTTGTGCTGGTGATGGCTTCTGTCTGGAAGGAAAAAGGGTAGAAAAAACAATGAGGATGATGAAGGGATAAAAATACTGCATGAGGGCTCGTACAGTGATGTCAAAACACACAGTTTTCTTTATACCTCTTAGAATATGATTTTATTGTTTATGAGGTTTCCTGAGGTCGTGGCTGAGGCTGAGATATAAATACAAGCAAAATTGTTCAGAGATACCTGCAGAGCCAGAAATCAAAAGTGAGTAGAGACTTTCCCAGGTACTGCTCACAGACCATTTCAGGTAAGGCAACAGTACAACTATGTCCAGACCCCCATTACAAAAATAAGTGGATAGAAGTGTTCTTTCAATAATTAAATGTGCTGGCTATTTGCCTTCTGAAATGCAGCTGTCAGGAAGAAATTGGAAAGACTTAGAAGTTTCTGCTGCTTGTCTGTTACCTGATATCTCCTTTCTGAGGAATTAGAACATGTTTCAGTTAAACTACAAGAAAAAGCCAAAATGCCAGACACTTTCTAACTAAAGAGTTGTAAAATCTCAAACTCCTATTTTACATATTGCCATAATTCCTAGGTTGGAAGGAACTGTTGTAAAAGCTTAGAATCTAGGAAAGTAGAATTTGAAGAATCAGAGAAGAGTTTCTAGATTTGAGTCCACATTGCTTTCTTGATTGGCCTTAATTCCCCTTTTTCTCCCCAAACAGTTTTTGCTTTAAACCATCTAGTCAGCCCATCATACCTAATTTGGAATTATGACCTATCATTAAAAATTCCTTTGATAAATATAAGTTATTTATGACCCCCACCACCTTGCTTTTTGGTTATTTTTTTTCCCCCCAAATAATAACTGTTGTGTAACATGTTTCCCTTCCCAGAAGCATTGGCAATTCTATCCAGGGCTATTCAGAAGTGTGGCCAGTAGTTTGAGGTTTTTCTCTGCCTCTGCTCCAGCCTGATGAGACCCCCATGCACAGGACTGCATTCAGCTGCGGGGCCTCCAGTACAAAAAATATATGGGCTTGTTAAAGAAGCTTGAGAGGAAGGCAACAGATATCATTAGAGGGCTGAAGCACCTATCTTAGGAAGAAAGGCTGAGAGAGTTGGGTGTTATTTAGCCCAGAGAAGGGTCCAGGGAGAGCTCACTGATGTCTTTCAATACTGGAAGAGAGTTTATAAGAAAAACTGAGAAAGAATTTTTTACTAAGGTCAATACTGGCAGTACAAGTATTAAATTAAATTTAAACTGAAAGAAGTTAGATTTTCATTGGTTACATAGAAGCCATAGACCCATCACTAGAGTTGTTCAAGGGTGGGATGGGGTTTTGAGCAGCCTGGTTGGTTTGAATATGTCCCTGTCCAAGGCAGAGAGGGTTGGACTACGTGATCTTTAAGGGTCCCTTTCTACACAAGCCATGATTCCATGATATGACTGATCAAGCTTGTATGTTTATAACAGTGCTATTCTGTAAAAGTGGTGACAGGAAAGACTGAGGAACATACGAAGATGTTTTAAGAAAAGATGGATTAAATGTGTAAACTGAATTTGAACTGGAAAACATAATCAGAAAACCAAAGCAGAAAAGAAATACATTTATGTTTTTTGTCACATTTAAAGCATCAAAGATAGTGACAAACTGAAGATAGTACAGTGAAGAGACACTAAAGAGCATATGACATGAGGAGTGGCTGAACAGCTTGAGGAACAGATATTTCAAGGGTGATTTAATAGCAATCTTTAGAGAGTATAGAAAAGAGTGTTTGGCTCATTTTGGGGGTGCACAGTGAAAGAATGAGGGACAGAGACCACAAAGTATACAAAGGGAAATTCTTATAAAATAAAAGGGTGGGGGCAACAAAGCAAACAAGACACAATATGAAAGTTTAAGTGGTGGAATTATTTGTCTACAGATACTGTGGAATTTTCATCTTTGGACGTGTTCAGAGAACAGCTAGATAAGACTTTGAATAATGTGATCTAATCTTAAGGTTAGCTGGGCTTTGAGCAGGAGGTTCAAAGAGAGGACTACTTTTAGTAGACCCCTTCAGAAAGTTTTTTTTTTTCCTATGGTTTTATAATTCAATATTTTATTCTGTAGGTGTAACTTAAATTATAGATAAGGGCAGCAAAAAATATCAGTGGGGGAAAAGATTCTGTGGACAGCAGAAGTCAGGTCAATCATAAATTTCTTAATACATGTTCAGAGGAAGTGAAGTAGTAATGTTAGTAGAGATACTAGGTAAGAAGGAATAAAAAAAGCATTAATAATTCAGATACACTAGACATATGCAAATAAATTTACTCTGTGGTAAAAAATTATCGTTGTCCTGATAAGAAATATATTTATATTTAACTGGATGAATAGTAAACATTCTGAAAGAAAAAACAAAAACAAGCAAACAAATAAGCAAACAAAACCGAAATCAACAGACCATTGACCAAAAGGCTATTAAAATAAGCTGTCGATGGAAAATGTTAATAAGAATACCTGATATAAGGTTTAGGAAACATGTTGTCCATTGAAAAGTAGATGTAATTCATCTCTGTAATTTGCCCAGAGTAAGAATTGATTTAGTCATAGTCCAAAGTATGTTCATAGATAATGGATTCTTTAGTCTTTTTATAACACAAGAATAAAAGTTATCATAAGAAAGTGATCCACTATTTCCTGATCTCATTTTCAAAGAATCAGGAGTTGGGGCTGCTACTGCTTAATTTGAATGTAAATGTGGGCCTCAAAGTATGCTTTACTTTGTCCATACATGTGATGTAAATTTGACCCTGATGGTACAAAATAGTTTCTATTTTGTGATAGTGGTGCATATCTGAATGTAAAACACCCCAGAAAGCTGCTGCTAGAGAAGGAAATTTGATTGAGATGGAAATCTGAAGAACAAAGGGATATGTGACAGTCATCCTATACAGTGAAAGTTTATAGTAGGGGATCCTGGATTCCCCTCTTAAAGTTCCCCTTTGTTCTTCTTTCTGAAATTTTCTATATCTCCATCTATTACTTGAAAAAGGACTAATTTTTCATAAAATACAAGAAATGAAAGAATTACTATGAAGTTCTGCAGCATACCCATAACAGACTGAAGACTGTGAGCTTCATCCTAAAATAGACTACGGACATAATGAAATCTAATATTTACAATGGGAATAGTGGCTGTGTAGAATTATGTGGGAAGTGAGTACATTTTGTAGTGTAACATCAAATGTGTCTCAGTCAGCCCATCATATTAAGTTAAATTATGTATGATAGAAGAAGTGCTTCAGAAATTCAGAAGGGACTTTAGCATTTATTCCAACAGGGGGAAGCTTGTAATTCATTTACAAAAATGAATGGAAAAACGCAGTTATTTTACTTTTTAATATATTTAAATGACTGATCAAAATCAGAAGTCTTTAATAGCACTCCTTTAACAGCGCTTCTAAGCATCCTTGCAGATGAATTACAAGAGTGAGGTCATTGTCCAGAGTAATAAAAAAAAACTCTGTGAATGTGTATACATTCTGTCACAATGTTGAAACAGTCAGCATTTTCAAAGAAATTATTTGAATAGAAGTAAAAATGTTGAAAACAACACACTTGAGGAATGATCCTTTTACTTTGAAAAATTTGTGTCAAAATTCTAGAGAGCAGAAAGCAAAAAAAAAAAAAATTCCCATGGAAGTTATTGTTTTTGCAAATTTATATGGTTACTGAAATTAAAAAAAATGTTTGCAAGATATTTCAGTGTTTTGAGCTTTGTTTCTAGGAGACAATGTAGTTTCCCTAAAATAGCATAAATGAAAGTAATGTTATTTTTAAAATAATGACTCTTCACTGTCTTTTCAAATATAAACTTGGTTTTATAATTGATAGTGTGCATTGAACTATAAATCAATAATATAATTTGATGTCTTGGTTACATTGATAACTTCATAGAAACAAGAAAGATAAAATAATACTGCATTTTCCATGCAAGAAAAAATTAGTTAGAATACACCCAAGAGGACTATTATTCTAAAATGTTTAAAGTGGTCATGTACAAAACCAATAATTTAGAAAGGAGAAATGGTAAAAAGTGCCTTTTCTGTCATCTGAATAATATAGTATGACTCAAGCATGCAAGAAGACTGTAAAGAAGATAGAACTGTATAAGTGGTAACATTTTAAGTGTCTTTAGGGTAATAATTAATTCATTAAAAGATGTGCTGCCATTGTCATAGAATGATGAACTGAAAGAAATTTTGACATTTCCTTGTCCTAAGTTAGAAGTAACAGACAGTTATCTTATGAAATGGGTTTAAATAAATTCATTGGTATGAAAAATGAATGGAAAAAAAGCAAAAGTATAATTTATGAATGAAGGAGATTTTTCTATATTTTCTACATCTATATTTTTATTCTACATCTATATATATTTTCTATATCTGGAAAAATGGGAAGAATTATTGTGTTCCTCTATAGTCATGAGTCTTGGTTGTTTTCTTTGCTTGCAGAACAGTTACAGTAAATGCCCTAAATTAAAAAAGCTGTGGAGTCACGTGAAAGCCATAAAAAAACCCCTAAAATCCCTACAAAAAGTCTACTAATCTAGGTAAAAACATATGTATATATTTTAATTTGTATGCTATTTCAGTGTAAAAAAAAAATTGCCAGCTAAATAGAGGGATGGCTTTCCCAACGTAACTTTTAAGAGGAGATTAAAAGCATGCAGTGTGCAAACTACATAGTGCAGTATATCCAGACCTGTAGGCAGCCAATGATTTAATTAACTTAATAATTTAGTAGCTGATATTAATCTTTGCACTAACAGGAAAACAATAAATTAGTATTCTCAGGTGGTTGGATCTGGGCCTAAATCCTGAGAAGTGAAAGAAGAAGAATATCACTAGATTTCCTTTAGTCTTTTCGAATTTCAATAAAGAAAAACGAAGTAAGGAAGAAAGAGAAAACTCCATTCTTAATGAAATCTGTAAGATTTAAAAGCAGTTCATGACAACTGCAAAAAAATCAGGAAAAAAAAATCATAAGAAAAATTCAAGCAAAATGTAACAATTTTGAGATTTTCAGTCAACTGAAGGCATCACCATGATGCTCATGAAGGTTTGACAACATAAGGATACTTGACATACTTTGAAACTTGAAGAAACATTCATACACACTTTTTGCAACGTCAGGCTTTTCAGATAATGGCTTATGAATAATCAGTGTGAAAAAGACCTGCAGATAGTTGTGTACACACAGCCTGAGAGACAGTTTTGTGTCATTATATTTCTTTAATGGATTTATTTAAAAAAAATTAAAAATTGCTTATTAATAACCTATTTATTGTATGAAAAGGAATGTATCTTTAAGAAACTTTCCAGTTTAAGTTAAAAGGATTTCTTTCTAATGTGAATGACCCTTTAATGCCACGCTGATTTTCTAAAAATCCCCACTAAAATTTACTTCTCTTGGATTCCTTGACTTCAATCGCTAAAGATCATGGTGATCATGTTCTGCTATGGACAGTTGCAGTCTCTTGCACCTTTGTGACTACCCATCATGAAGATTTCTGTTTATCTAGAGAGCACTCAGTACTGGTGGGCATTTAAGCAATATACCTACATTTAAAAACACTTAAACAGTATATGGGTGTTGCTTTAAGAAGAGGCTTCTGTACAATAGAAGTAAAAGGAAAAGAGATAGGAAGATGATGTCTGTGATTACACTACTCTACAGTAGCTCTCCTCATCTGTATTTGTGGCATGCTTTGTGATTTGACAGTGTTGCCAGTCTGGGATTGATTTTGAAAAAAAAATTCTTTTTGGTCTTCTGGGGAAAGCATACAATGGGAGAATTGAAAAATGCCTTAATGCTCGAGGAAAAAGAAGGAAGAAATATTCATCATCAATAGAATTGCTAATAGAATTACAATACATACATTCCTATTTCATTCAGGGGGAAATCCTGATTAAATTTCTTTTTTACCATGACTTAATGCCAAGAACTGACAAAGAAATAGAAGAAACTGCAAACAAAGTGCAACCTAGCACTCAAGGGAAAGGTTTGATGAGAAAGAGCAGCATTACTACCATAGCAACAATCTGTCGTGTACACAGTTTCTGAGGTTTAAATGCAGCTTTATCAATTTAGTGGGTGAGGGAGGTGCCCAGCTGTAGTTTTTTTATGTCTAAATCTTAAACTTTGGCTTCCAGCATTGAAGATGTTTTTTTCTTGGTATGAAATCTATTCCACTGAAAGGATGTTAAATTGGTTCACTATAATAAATAAAACAGGCCTAATAAAACAGGTAGATTTAGGCAATGAAAAATTATAATGTAATAGAGAACAATTACTGCTGAAAATTAAAAAAAAAAGATTGTGTTGCCATAATAGTAATTAAAGGAAGTGAACACCTAGTGTATGAAAGATGAACTGAAGAGATTAAAATGGAACCTAATCTCATAGGAGGTGAAAAGAAGGGCAGAAACAATGACAAACCACAAAGTGGGGAATGGCTACGGGCCATTACACCTGAATCACATGAATGCATACATGAAGCTTTGCTATTTTTGTCTATTAAGCTCCATGAAAAATATGTGCACATGTCATTCATACACATGCTGTACAACTTCCAGAACACTGAGCCTGAAATAGAGGCTATGCTATAATTGTAAAACATTCTGGAGAACTGCAAGTCAGTTCTGCAGGTCATCTAATACATCAAAAGGGTATCAGAGTTACTACATCAAAGCAATCAAATTCACTTGGAATTTATAGTATACTATAAATGCATCCCCATTGCATCAACACATTGAACTCATTAGATCTGTGCTATGCGTTTCTTACAATTGGAAGTTTCAGTAAAATTAGTTCAGCTTCAAAACACAAGATTAAAAATCACCTTTCACAACATTATCTGCAGACTTCCCCTAACCTGTTGATTTCTGAGTGTTGAATAGAAAATTAATGCTTTGGCCATGAAAGACACTAGTCAAGAAGACATGAAAAATCCCATATGTGGTAACTCTGAGCCTACACTTTAGGATAAATAATTGCTGAAATTAACCCTTATTCCTGTCTTGTAAATGTGATGAAATGTATAAAATATGTTCCTCTGTGTGTGTGTGTGTGTGCGCGCGCATGTGTGTGTGTGCATTCACTAGCATCTGTATGCATAAATTAACTGACACACAGGACTGCTTAGTGTGAATATTGTGTGATAAAATTGCAAGGCAACATTCTAAATTGAAGTGACAACAGATTTTTTTAGAAGAGAGCAAATCAAAACCACAGATGGAACCTGTACCATTTTTTTAAAGCATTACATTTGAGCTAAAAGACAGCCTTGAGTTGTTGTAAGATACAAGACAATTTGCCTTTCCAGGCCAAGTAAGTATTTTTAATCATGAAATCTCCTAAGAGAAGGAAATAGTTTCCCCTAGTTCTTCTCTCTCTATATATTATAAATAAAAGTGAGGAAAATAGACCTTGATTTTGATCCTTTTTCTGATATTGAAATATTTTTTATGAAGATGAAATATTTTATGGCAAAAATAATCTCAATACTTTTTTAAAAGTTCATTTTTTCAGAATAACAATTTAATTCATTGTGCACAATGAACACCTAGATTTGGTCTACTGAGTACTCTTACAAAACTGTGAACCTTGTGGCGGTTCATACACAGAAATAGTCTATGTAGATTCATTGGTATACAGAGCTCAGCTGTATGGTTCCAAATACTATTATATTATGCTATGTAAGAACTTGGGAATTCATTGCTTTTTTATTTTTCCAGCTTGTGCTTTAGACAAATATCCACAGTTTTTACTAATGATTATATTCTTGCCATTAGCTTTTTATCGTTGTAGCATAACTTTGCTTGGATAGAGATAAATTCATTAAGGTCTGTTTGTATAATCATCCTTAAGAAACACATGCTTCTCTGAACAATCTAGTAATGTCTGTAAGCTAAGTGGAGTTATAAGGAGGATTTAATTTAAGCATATCTTTATTTTTTTTAATTTTTTTTTTTACCCAGGCCAAGGTAAAAACAGTGCAAAATTAAGCAATAATAGTAATAACCATCATCACCATCATCTAAAGTGATATAAAAAGAAAATAATATAGTAGAATATAATAATGTAGAAGCGCTGCATCAATCCCGGTTTTGTCTCACTGGCTTTATTTTCTGATTCAGTGGCCTTACTTGTGTCAAGTCAGAGAGCTACACACCATCTTATGGGATATCTGACAATTTTACACTTGCTGCTACAGCTGAGTTCTTACATCATTGGATTCACATTTCCATACTGTCTTTATTTTATGCCATATTCTGTTGGATTTTTTCTTGTGTGATTATATATGATATGCACAGCTGCCTATCTATCTATCTATCTATCTATCTATCTATCTATCTATCTATCTATCATACTATTATACTATCATACTATCTATGATGCTATCTATTTCTTTAGAATGTTGAATTTTACATTTTTCTAGACTTGTTCTCATATATCCATTCTGAAATGTGTGGAGAAGTTTTAGTGGGTTTCTCTGACGTCCCACCCTGCTGGGATATTTTTGGACAAACCCCAATTGTCTGCTATATTTGTCTGTCATCTGTATGACCAAAGAACACATCGCATTTAGACCCCATTTACTTTTTGTGACAGGTGGAAAAAAAACACTTCAAATTCCAATTTTCAGGCAAAATGTGTATAAAGAGAAAGAAATTGGAGTAATGTAGATAGAAGTGTAGAATTCCAGCAGATTACAAAAATGTTAGAATATCACTCCTTTATTTATATAGGAGGTTTTTTGCCATTTCCACTGTCAATTTCCTTTTTATGTTTGCTGTTCATTAGCACTTCACATAGTACTAGTCCATCTTCCTGTCCAGCAATTCCAAAAGATAGATATTCTGTTTCTGTTAAAAACCTATTGAAAAAATGTTGTTCTCATGAAGTGAGATTCCAATTCTCTCTAAAAAAATATTTTATTAAGAACAGATATTGGTGGTTAGAATACTCATCAGTGGGGTGTTTTTAAAGAGGGAAAGAAATAGGAAAGCAAATCAGGCCTTCAATATAAAGTGAAGTGATTCCTAACAATTTGAAGAATTTCCATCTTTGTATTCTTGGTTTAATAAAATATAAAATAGAGAAGCTAATTAAGGTCTGTAGGGTTAATCCTCATGCAACCTGTGACAGTGATACATGCCAGAAGCACTCCTAGATAGAAATGCAAAGGAAAAAAAAGAAAAGAATGTAGACTAAAAGTGACAAAGCACAACAAGCTGCAGAGCTTCATAAATTACTTCTATGATAAAGAGGGAGGAAATGAAATGTCTTTTCCTACTTCTATTCAAATACTAGCAAGGTGAAATATGACTTCTGGAAACTCATTTCAGACTGCTAAAATATTTTCACTTTTACCAGCCACTCTGCCTAGCAGAGTATGGACAGTTACTTACTATGGTATGATTTCTTTCACTCCCTCCAATCCATTCTAAATTACTATATATCCTTTCTACACACCCCTCTATGTAGAAAGAAGAAAAATTAAAACAAAATGGGGCAGGATATCAATATTTTTTTCCATAATCTCAAGAGATTTTATCTTTTTGCAGAAACTACCAAATTGATACAGTAAACAGCACACTGTTCTCCCTGTTTCTTGCCATGGATATACTTTCATCGTGAAGGAGGTATTCCACCATATTTTGGATCCCCATGCCAAGCCATTTCTCCCTGTAGTGGTTCAAAGGAGCAGAAGAAAAAACAAGTGAGTCATAGACATTAAAGTAAGGGATTGGGTATAAGTTTTCAGCTCTTGAGGCTAGAGGCATTCTAATTTCCTTTCGGTGTGAGACCCAAGGGTGCATCTTCTTACATTCTCCTTAGATTCAGCTAGAAGGGACAAATAATGTTCAAGCAGGTGGGATCTGTGATATGTACTAACAGCTAACAGTGACCAGAAATGCAAGAGAATATGCATGATCTACAGTTAAGATGCCACCAAAGAATTGAAAAAAACAGATAATGTCTCTGAAGATTTAACAAAGACCATTAATTCTTCCACTGTATGAATGATACTGTTAAGGAATTTTGCACTAGAAGAAATAACATATCCCAAAATGCAAATATTGCTCTGAGAAGACAAATCTGCATTTATATTATTTGGTTTTTACAACTTTCTATATATGTGAAAGAGAGTAATTTCCTACACTGGATGATTATCCTAATTAAAGTGTGCTGAAAAAAAAAAAAAAGAATGAAAGCAAAAGCACCACAGAATTTTTTTAAGAATATAGATATGAAAAACATAAACTTGTTCTAAATGTGAAGTACCCAGTGTTATGACTCACTTTGTGATTCAGGCAGTACTTATTATGTAAGACTGTTTATATTCTCTTTCCAAAACCTTGTTGCTTTTTCATGGCCTTTTATTCGGCCTACAGCTCTTAAAAAGTGTATAATTTATTCTGGAAAACATTCTAGTTGGCTGGACCAATTAAAATAACACTCTAAGTTTCTGTTTGTCTGTTTATTTATGTAGGGATTGATTAATTCAAAATATATGGAGAAATGTTGTATTGACCCTACAGCTCTTTGCTCCCAAGAAAATCATCTAGTTATTTTTAGTGATGCAATCCATTAATTTTGTCTGACTCCTGCATTCCTAACTGTATAATGATCCAGTTTCCCACAGAGGAAATGGTAACAACTTTTCCCAGGCCTTGTAGCCTGATGGTTAAGACCTTTCCGGGACTTCAGGGAGGTTGAATTTCCTCCAGGTTTTGGAGAGAAACAGAACTGAGGTTTCACATTTCTGAGCACAGAACCCTAGCAGGTTCCTGTTATATAACTGATGGATACCGGCACTGACTACCTCTGATAAATGCACACATTCAGTTCAGTGCCTGCTGAAGGATGCTCATCAGCATCAAATATTTCTTTCAGCTAGCTCTAGGCAGTGGTTCATTTAGCACACTGTTTGGCTTATACTTTGGATCAGTCTAACTTAATGGACTATTGGGGGAACCCAGTTGCAGTACAAGGTGCCATGCAACTCTTGTGCTTAAACATTAAGTCAAGGCTAGTTATCTTTTTAAGAAAAATTTTAAAAACCCAGACCAAATTTAAAAAATCATTCCATTCTAAAATCACGATCCAAAATAACTTTGAGAAATCCATCTCTGTAAAGACTGCTTTTCTTTTGTAGTTGTCTAAAATTAACTGACATGAATTGTTTGGTTTTGGTGGGTTGGAGTAATTTTATTTTAAGTACAATGCCTAACGTGTATGTTCCAAAGCTTGAGTCAAAGTATAACATAAGTAATCTCAAACCTTAAAACAAAGTTTCTGATAAGCCAATATTGATGAGCAAGATCCAGAATAATTTCAGTTATACAAGATACACAAATTAATTTCCAGCCTAAATAAAACAGAGTAATATGGGAGAGATATCATTTAAGTAGCTGTTTGTTCATAACTTCAGGCCTAGCGAGAGATTTAAGACACGAACCTCCAGTCTTTAAATCTCCTGTAGTTTGCAGAGCTCTCAGTACCTGTTTGCCTGTGCTCACATTTTTCTTGTTGATAGTTTTGGCTTCTAAATTTCAATGTTATTGGAGTCTCATTGATTTTAACCTAAAAAACCCATCTTATGGAAAAATTCAGGTTTAACTGACTTCTGTTTCATTAGTTACTATTTTTCTGACTATCTGTATCTGTGGTGTTTTTTCTTGTTTGTTTACTATATCAGTCATGTCATCATTTTACATTGTCTCACAACTATTTACAGTATTCATCAACAGCAATCAAATCCCTGATGAAATCTGTATCTCTTTCTTTCAAAATTATTGTTGTTGGACATTGAAAAGGAGGGCTAAGAAAGAGAAAGAATCCAGTATGTGATTTTCTCATTAAAGCAAAATGGAGTCTCAGCAGAAAGGATTGTCTTACTCTGGAATTATTCTAGAACAAAGTAATTGCAATTTTATTACAAAAATCAAATATGTTGTTTATGCATTGAATAGATATTTTATTTACACTGGTAAGTCTAAAGGATTGATTAATTTCAGATTTACATGCACAAAATAGCAGGCAGCTTTCATTTCAGCTATTAACATAGTTTATAATTACCTGTTGACAAAATGAAAATATTTCTTTCCTTACACACATCACTCTGTTTTAAACTTATTATGACATCTGTTACTATTCACTGTTGTCACTATTCACTGACAAATAAAGCATATAGGTACATGAAATAAAAACCAATCTTTTGTGGGATTGTGGGATTTTTACCTTTAGGCTATTTAAATTAGATTACACAACATACTATATTTATTTTTTTTGTTTAAGAAAACCCTCAGATTCATGTAGGAACAGGCTTGGGAATAGGAAAAATATAGATATTTTAGGGTTTAAGCTTATAGTTAAAAGCAGTTATTGTATATATGAGTGTGTATACAAATAAATTTTAATTTAGTATTTTAATTTATTTTAAGGTTTTCTTTTTTCAAATCAATACACTTGTCGAAGATATTACTACAGTCTTTTCATGAAGAAGTCATTCTATAGGTATTACCACAATCTTTCAATAAAGAAAGCATTGTAACATCTTCAGGTGCATGAAAATTTCTCCACAAAAAATGTGCTATAATTTTCATTTACTTATCATTATTGCTTTGAAATATATGTGATTTTTTTTGCTATAATGTGGAACCATCACTGGTAAAAGGAATAATAGATTGCAGCACTTTCAGTCTCTTCCATTTAACAGAGATTTTTTTTCTCTTTTGCTTGATGGCCCTCTTCCTTCTTTTTATCTGTCCTGAAGACTGACACTTCTCTTTTATTCTTATGATGACTTTTCTTTTATTCTATCTGATGAGTTTTAATTAAAAGGAGAAAAGAAGATCCTGTAAAGCATATTTCTGCGCCAATTAGCGTTTTGCTACTTAACTGCAATGGCAGAACACCTGTTTTAGCAGTAATTGAGCTGTTGCTATTGGACATATTGGAAAATTCTCTGTCAATTGTGGGGGCTGAGAGAAAAGAAAAAAAAATCTAACAAAAAACCCCCAACTAATTAGAAAGACACTATATATTTACTTGATTTTTTGATCATGATGAGAGAGGAAGGGTCTGAAGAAATGCATTTATAGCAGAGTATTTCAATTCTTTTTAATTGTGTTCTGAAGTAATCATTCTCCTTTCTCTCCATGGCTCGTCAGTGTATGGGGAAAAGTAAACTTTAGGAATAATCTCTTATGATTTTTTTGTGTCCATCATTGTCCTCTTTCTAGTCTTTTTGTTCAATTTTAATTTCCTTGTGTCCTACTGTAGGTATTTGCTTTACATAAATTCCTCTAAATTTGCCCCAAATTAAACTTATTTTCATTGCACATGAACAAACATCTTTCACCAAATTTAATTTTGGTTCAAAGGTTTTTAAAGAAAACTTTAGTAGTAATAGTTTACTTCTGCCTGCAGCAGAGTTTCTCTCTTTTATTATTATTGCAGCAATCTTTCTGACTTATCAGGCAAGTAAAAGAGAAGAACATATTACCACTACAGTTATCAATGAAGAAAAACAATGAAAGTCTTAATTAACTCTGCAGTTTTACTAATTACTAGTTAGATGAAGTAAGTACTTTCCACTTTATTAAAAACAGAGTAGGACTGAACGTAAATTAAGAAAGAGGAAATTCTGTATTTTTGCTTCATAAGCAAACCTGATGTTTCAATATTATGGAGATTTGTGTGACTGAAGAAGAAATTGAAAGGTAATCCAATCTTAGCATGTTTCTTAAAATCACATTATTTTCATTTTTTATAAATTTTAGTTTACCCTGATTTTCCTCTGCAGAAACAATATGAGAAAGAAATCTTGCAAGTCTAAACCGTACCCCAATATCTTTTACTCATTTGGAGCAGACAGTTCCCATTCGCCAGTGAAGAGAGTCTAGGTGGCCTTGGAAATTCTGCAGCCATACAGTGCAATTTTTCTTTGGGAAAAGAGGAAAGTAAGCAAAGAAAAAATCTAGTCTGTCATAAATTTAGAAGTATAGAAATACCTATTTAAGCCTGAGTGAGCTATCTTAAGCTCTCTATATAGTCAATAAAAATAAACACCTTCAGAATACAACTCATCTCTTTCTATCTCTCTACGATAAATTAAAAGACTCATTCCCAGAAAATGAAAAAGATGGAAATTTCCTTTTTAAACACAGCTGTTCTACTGCCTGAAGGTTCACAGAATTTTAAAAACATAGAAGAAACAAGTAAACTTTAGAAAAAGAATGGATATCTGTATCTCACATCCCTTTCCTTTTTGATTGGCATCATCTTTACCAACAAATAAAGACTTCAGGGATGACAATTCAATTTTAAAAATACCTACCCACATAAGATGCTTGAGATAATATTGAGCTTCCAAGTTACCTGTTTAGGATTCATAGGTATGACACAGCACCCTAAGGAGATTCATCCCCTTCTGAAATGCTAACTAGAAAACGGAGGAACAACTTGAGCACATTAAATGACGTTAGATATCTGTGATTAGGCATCTGGTGGGACTCAGTAGGCCGTAACTTCATGTGTCCACAATGCCTTTATATGAGCTAGTGGCTTAAGGTCCCATTGTGCTGAACAAAGATTAAGGGAAGAAATCACCAATAAGCATTTAGTATCCTTTTAGATGTTCTAGTACATGAAAGATTTCATTTGACTAATGTAACATCTTGATGACACAAGTTTTAAGAGAAAATCATAGCCCTTGAATATCGTAGATCTAGGATACTTGAAATGGCACTGAAATTGTATGGCATTTGTTTAAGCTATTAATGTATATATTCCATGTATCTATGTTTGTATACACACTCACATATATGAAGAAACTCTCAAAACTAAAGAAACTCTCAAAATAGCCTAATAATATTGTGTGGATTGGCATATAATATTTTTTAGTTTAAAAATACAGAAAGAAAGAATGTAAAGCATGCACGTATATAAAAAAAGTGTTAGTATACATTGCCCTGTGTTTGCAGAAAAGTGGGGAAAAAATATGCCATGAAAAAAGATAAAAAAGAAACACTGAGTGCGGGATTGAAATGTTAATGGTTACTGACTCCCACAATTGGCCATTTGCAAAAGCAGCAGGGTGCTTTGCTGAGACCAGCTTTGTGCCACTCAGCTCCTAACCAAAGGGGATGAGGAGAGTTTTATTTGTGTGGTGATGAAAGCTCTGATCCTCATAAAACAGAGGGGATGAGTGCCCACCACCAGAGGCTACAAGCTGGGATTTGAGCCAGATAAGGGAGAAGGTTGGCAAGAAGCAGACCCTGCATGGGGCAGATTGTTGTTTTTGTCGTGCAATGTCCTCTCTTACACGGTTGGCTCACTCACACAACTGTCTATATATTTACAAACTGATCATTCTGTATCCTTTCATTCTAATCTGTCCCAAGGTATCTTAAAACAAGAACCTGAGTTACCCTTGCTGCAGGGCCAGATGATAGCTTAAATTTACATTAGGAATTATTTTTTCACCTTTTTCCTCCATTTTTTTCCTGCTACATTTCAACTCATTTAGGAAATAATATCTTTGGTGTAGTATCCATGTTTGAGGAAAGTACTAATCATATCCATGGGTAATATAAATCTAATAAATGACATCTCTCATGGACTTGTGCAGAAAACAGATATACTGCAGAATATGTGATTCTCAAAGTATCTTGTGAAAGCAAGACAGCTATCACCATAGAAATACTGAAATTCTTTGTCATATTCACTAAGGACAAAAGGGGCTTATGTATAAGAAAAAGAACAGAGATCCTTTTTGAGACTTGTAGGCTGTTGATATGGTTTGAAATGCTCAGTGTGTCAAACTTATTGATCAAAACATCCTAAACAACTATTACATTCTTTGAAAACAACACAAAGACCTCCGTAAAATGTATTGACTGACCTCTTTTACTTTGAAGTCACAGAATGCTCCCTCATGGTGCATTGGCTTGCTATTTATTTTACCTTGTAAGATATATTGACAACAGACATTAACTCATCAGGACTAGGCCAGTGATACTGAAGTAGGAATGAAACACAAATCTTTTTTTCCCACCAGCCTGTGAAGTGTGTGTGTGTGTTTATGTGTACTTATGTATCTATCTATCTATCTATCTGTAACTATGTATTTTCACTTTTGAAATGCATTCTAGCAATACTAGCAATGCCAAATTCACTGCATGTGTGCCTCATGCTATACATTTCATTGTCAGGTTCTGGCTGAAGCTAAGATGTAGCACATCTACTGGTCTTCCTAGAGACCTTTGTGTAACAGCTCTTCTTCGTCTCTACACAGATGATCTGCTAAGCTGTTAAGAGCAGTTCTCTAGGTTCTCCCTATAGTCACTAAAAATAGGCAAAGTCCTCTGAATTAGTCCCTGACCTGCTATATAAACACACAGCTGTGGGTAAGCACACAGCAGTAGGTTTTGGATAATGGGATAAGATGAAAAGCACATGTAGAAAAAGAGATGAAATACACAGGAGGGGAAGAGGAAAGGAAGGGGGAGGGGAAGCAGGAAGGCAGAAAA
>VXBI01001504.1:21411-52158 GCA_013397375.1 Toxostoma redivivum
AGAGGAGAGGAGAGGAGAGGAGAGGAGAGGAGAGGAGAGGAGAGGAGAAAAATATGTGATTTGTAGATCAGTTTTCCCTGCCCTATAAACAAATTTCTTACTTTCTGTGCAATTTAGTTATAATGCGCAGTCTGTTCTTACAAACTTTCTGGAAATTGGTTGGATGGCTTCAGAGGTCTTTGGTGATCTTGGAGCCCTCCTACATTCCCCACCCACTTTTCAGCCTCATTCCTGCACTAGCACAGTACTGTGGTTTGTTTATTTCCAGAAACAAGTGCAAGGACATTTGTCCAGGGAAAATGCTGCCCCTACCTGCATATGGTCTTCTTCTCTAGCCACAACTTATTCTTTCTCAGAGTTGTTATTATCAATACTGGGTTGTCTCCACAGCCATCCAGCCGTTCCCCTGTGCTATGGGATTCTACAAGATTGATCTCCATGCTGTCTTCTTCTAGTGGCTTTATTAAACCTTCCCTGTGCAAATTTATCAACAAAAATGGTAGCAATATCTCTAACTTTTAATAAATATGAAAACATTGCAAGGAGTTCTTTAAAGACATTAGGCATCAAAATGCAGACCATTGTATCTGCTGAGCTTTTCTGTCCTGAGAATCTAGATGCAATGGAGCTATGTCTAGCTTTAACCACTCTGCAATCATTTATTTCAAAGTTAAGAACAAAATATACTCATTTGACTTTTTAAATTTGTTTAAGTTTCTTTTGGCTTAAACAATCACCCATAGGGCTTTTATAATTTTTTTTTTTTCCACAACAAATCAATACACAAGATTGTTTCAAAGTCACTGCAGCATTTTCTGGAGAGTCTAGACTTTCTCCAGAGATTGTCTTGCCCTAGGTAGTCTATTTAATTCTCATCTCAACATTTATAGATAATCCATCTCTAGCATAATCATTTTGGGGAAAGTCATTGTTTGTTGGAGGTTGTTTATATTTGAACTGTGCCCAGGTAGCACCATTAAATGCAGAGTTTGGACCTTTTTCTATGTCATAGATGCTTACACAGATTAAACTATAGTTTGAAATAATCAGCTTGGTTTTAAACTGAACCTACAGTCACAAATTCTGCAAGATATTTAACTAAATGCTTTGCTTCTTTCGTGCGTTAAATGCAAAAACCTTTTCTCTACTAGCAAAGTGATGAAAGAGATTATTTTGAAAAACACAGTGGTGAAATGCCCTTAACAGCAAAATACTAAAAGTGGAGATATCTTTTCTCTGTGTTAATCTTCAGTTTATTTCTGAAATTTTGAAATTCTTCTTAAACCTAGTGTATCAATGCTAACCACATCAAAGCTGCAGAGATTTTTTTTTTCTCTTTTTTTCCCCTCAGTGTCATCTCTTCCACAATAGAACAGATTTTTATAAGTAGACTTTTACGATGATTTCATTTTTGGTAGTTACTCACATTGTTAAGTATTACACAGTCAGCATTAACAGAAGAACATGCTTTTAGTGCACAGAACAAGTGAGAAATTACTTCAGAATGAGAGACAGATGCAGCAATAGAATGAATACATTGTCATCATGTTCTATAAAAGGTGTGTTTCCATGTAGAAAATAAATCTCAGCATATAAAGTCTAAAAAGATATTCTGCTGCTTTGTGACAGTCAGGTGCAGCCAAGGTATTACTGTCTACAGCTCACTTCATGTAATAATCTGATGATTCTTATGCATTTTAAATTAGCAGATATATTTGGGAAATGATGACGGGAACTCCTTTAAGGGAGTTAGAGGTGCAGTATTTGTAAGATGCAGGTTTTGAGAGAACTGTGATTGATTTTCTGCTATTACTTGTTTAGATTGCCCCACAGGCTATAAGAATAAGGCAGAGAATCAAAGCAAGGGTCACCATTATACTGGTCACATAGCAGGAGACATAGATGTTTAAAGAAAAGGAAGAACAACAAAAGCAGAGGTGATATTCCTCCTCATATTCTACAATTTTCTCTCTCATTTTCACTTAAGAGGATTTCCTAAGCTGGATCATGTTTTTCACATTTTGTCTCTCTCAATATTGGAATTTTTTTGTCAAATATGGTCTTTTTAAGTGTACATCCTTTGTTGCAGCCACAAGGAATTCTTTGTAAGGAATTCACAGGATTATTATCTACTGAGTGAAGGTATGATTATTGGGCTTTTAGTTATTTAAATGACAGTGTGCCTACCTGAAGATTTGCAAATGTCTCTTTCTTTGGTATGTCTAAGTATGGCATTCTGTTGCCTGACATCATGGAGCCATTTCTGAGAATACTTACTTCAGAATTTTGTGTTAACTGGTACATCTTAGTGTCAGTGTTTATCACTGCTGCTCTAGGATCTGTGTTGATTTCAACACAGTTCAAATTCTTGTTCATTTTGTGGGGAATATTTCTATTTTAGTTTTTAATCATTCATTGGCTATGCATTTTTCGTCAGTTTTACAGAGAATATTTTAAATCCTCAATATGAACATCAGCTGCTACCAAAGTGGTTATATTTTGCCTTCTGGGATGCTCTCACAGCTTTGGCTGGCAGAGCTACTGAGAATATATCCTCCTATGCATTCTGAGTCAGAGTAAATTTTCTTACATGTGGCTCAGTAAAGCCTTAATTTAAAAAGCAGTATAAAGCTACCAGTAGAGTGTAGTCAATAAGAAAACCTCAGTTCTCAAACAGATTGGAAAAATTACCTTCAGTGATCTTTATAAGAAGCTGTTAGAGAACCTTTCCTACAGGCTTCCATTCAGAAGAAGCTCTGATAAGAATTGACCTCTGGGGCCAGCACTAAAGATGTCATTATTTGTTAATTTAATGTTCCCTTGCTCTAGGTTAACTTCCATTAAGTGTTTTCTGTGGTGTTTTTTACCTCATTAAAATAATACATTTCCATGAAGCTTCAAGATTTACAGTACCAATTCACAGATTTCTCAATCTGATTGTCTGTGTTTTGCTAAAGAGCTTGATAAAAATCACTGATATCTCACTTCTGAAGGATTGAGCTTTCCTGCTGTGGAGAAAATATGCACCAATATTATTTGTGATTTCAATACTTGAAGTGCAGGTTGTTATGATTTCAATTGATTTGACTTCATTGGCTAAGGTAAAAAAAAGATTCAATGTTAGTTTTCAAGATGCAAGTTTTAAAGGGGTAAATGAACTGTAAAATGTAAATGACTGTTAGCCTTGGATTATGCTGCTTGATTAAACTGATAATAACTGTTGGTCATTTTGAGGTAAAAGTGGATCATCACTTCAGGTGTATGGAAAATGGTGCTTAGTTCCTCTAGTATACAGAAATAATAATAATAAAGAATCTTAATTGATGGTAGTTGTGTTTGATTCTAAAAGACTTCTTTAATTTCCATATTGATTAAAAAGAAATATTCTTCCTGGACTATTGTTTTCGTTTCTCTTAACTGATGTTAACAATTATAGCAACCAGTGTTCCTCTGTCACAGTGGTTTTCAACCTCCTTCAGCCCACAGATCCTGACAGAATTTAAACTGGACCTTATATAAAAAAGTTAAACCAACTGGCAGTTAGATTAGTGATTATTTTTTCTTACTTGTCTTTCACACATTCCGTTTTTGTTCTTCATAAGCCTTTACAGGTCCACACAGTACTACTTTAAAAAACATTATTCATATTGTCCATAATCAGCTAAACCAAATAATTCAATCCAATTCTTTATCAGAATTTCAGTTGCTCTTTCCATGTCTAGGGTTGAATGAAATCTAATCCCTTTTGTCCGAGTGACAATGTGTAATTAAGGCCTGAATTTTCCATCTGCACCTTCTATTAGCTATCTATCCATGTATCTCCCATCACCATCTAGGCTTTGTGCATAGCATCATTCTGGTTTAATTTCCCATAAGATACAATGTAATAAGAAAGTAGTATTAGTAAAGAATTGCCTTAATATTAAGTGATAACTAAAGGTATCTGAAAATATCTGAAGATCTCCAGAAAGCATTTTCCAGGGTGTGATATCATTGGTGATGTATGTTTCATGTGATTTCGCCAGTGCCAAGTGTAGCCCATGTCTGACAGATAAAAATTCTTGCCACACTTCCTGCTTTCCGTTGCCTAATGGCCTCCATAGAGATCCTGTCCAAACTGCCAACCTCATTCAGTACCATCTTGGTGTCTAGGGGCCCAGAAACATGCTTATGATATGATGTTCCTCTGATCACTTGGAAGATTCTCATACAAGAAAATATTTCATTTATATTTTATTCCATTGTATTAGCTTGTCTTCTGTTATATTTTCTATCATTTTACCTAATTCTCCTCTATCTTTTCTCTCATTCTTATATTCATCCCAAACCATAATGTACTTTTAGAAAAAATAGAAACAGTTTCCTATAAAACTAATAAGATACTGAATTGTTTGACAGTATTTGGTTGGGAGGCAGTATTTTATTATTAAAAAGAAGGAAGAACTAAAGAAAATAGAAAACTTAAAAAAATTCACAAGAAATACCTTAAACACGAATACAGGTTTCAGAAGCACAAGGTGTTATGTCCAAAATTGCAATCTGAAAACCACATATTCATGTGGCCATGGATTTTTCACATTTTCCTAACTTGCAGGTATCGTCCTTGGGATGAGCAGAAAACAGACATTTGAACATGTTTCAGTAGTCTGAAAGTATAAGTCCTGACATTCATTTCACTCTGTCAAAGTATCTTTCATGTTTTTCAATGTGTCTCCATTTCACAATACAATATCCAAACCATTCTGGGAGCAGTGAAAAGAGCTCACATTTGGCATTGTGCAATATAAAATACATGCTCATTGTAGGCCTGTGAACCTTTCAAGGAGACAGATGCATGCTGGTTTATAGTGTTTTCTGTAGCATGTAGAAGGCATCTGTGGCTCATCAACTGCCTGTTTAATGTCCTAAGATTGATCTACAAAGGCCTTTCTCTATGCCCTACTAAAAGATTCCCATCCACACGTTCAAATGAATAAATAAATAAATATATGGATGGAATAAATCTACCTTACAGGGATATGCTAATCTTTGAAGGACAATTGAAGGAAATATTCCAACATTCTTTCTTAGTGGGTGCTTGTACATCTTTTCCCTAAGTGTCCTGGAATGTTTATAATACTTCTCTTAATTAAAATACCCACAATATTACACTCTAAAATCTCTTCTGAATGGCATCATTGCTGAGTAATTCTGTGTATGTTACAAAACATGTGGATATACCTTACTCATGCTCTGATTTCAGCTTTGGTGACAAGACATCTAGCTGGTAGAAGTATAGCTATATTTTCATACCTAAATATTAATTGTCTCTTTTGAACTAATGGATAAGAAACAGACCCCATAGAGAAATATTAACTTCTCTTTTGATTGCTGGTGGATTCCAGATATTCTATCACTTAGGTGTACAATACAGTTAATGTGACTTATTAATGTGTAAAATGTTTGTTAGGCTCAGGTAGCAGATTGTGGTCAGCTTTGTTTCATTAAATGTTGTTTTTTTTTTTTTTTTTTTTTTTAAGTACTAAGGCATAAGGCAAAAATATGGTATGGAGAAGTTACCACATTGTTACTGCTACATAATGTATGGCAGTTACACGGAAGAAAATTGTCCTGGGATCCATATTTATCTTTTACAGTTAAATGCACTTGTTATGCTGTAACGTGCTCAAAAATCCTTTATGTTGCTTCACAGTAGTTTATTCACATAATAGTTTATTCAGGTACCATAAGAAACATTTCAAGGATGTTTATCAACTGTAACTAAAAAGGATAGTCTATTTTTTTTCTTGTCTACATGATCGATAAAAGTCCAGGTCGGTGGTACCAAACAGGTATCCATTAGTATGCATGCTGTGAGTTCTCCCTTATTACAACATTGCTGGCAAGTTAACCCTCAAGGCAAGAAGAGGGAAAAAAAAAAAAAAAGGAAAGAAAAAGCAATTATTGTTATTCTAGTATTTTTTTTCTACATCAGACTGTGGAAACCACAGCTCAGATTGAAAGAAGGATTAATAAATATTTGTTGTCCTTCCCCAAAGAGAGCAAAAGACAGACCAGCAGAGAGAAAAAAGGAAACCACAAGTCATGCTTCATATTTTTGGCCCAGTTATAACGCAGGTTAAAATGGTGAAGAAAAGGAAAGACTTCTAACCTCTCCTTTCAGGAATTAAGCTGTTTTCTTCACATGTTGTCCTTTTTTCTTTCAGATTCCCTTCTACATTTGTTAGAAAGATGAAAGCAAAGGAACAATTTATGCTGGTTTAGAGCTCTCTGTGATAACTTTTACTGCCCTTATTCTGATCAAGCAGCATGCCCAAACTTACTGTATACAAACCTTGTGACTTTCTAAAAGTCAGAACAAGACACGGAAACTAACAAAAATTGGGGCACTCCATTCTGGTGCCTCTTTACAACACTTTTGAAGAAATTGACTGTTTTTCTTTCCTTGGATTTGAAATAGATTTCTTAGGTAGTGGAATACTAGTGTAGCATGAAGTCTTGAAAGAGCAATACCAAAGTTACAATTTCATCTCTAGAAGAATCTTGGAAACACATTTTGATACAAATGCTTAGATAGAAAATACATCTTTAAATAATTAGCAGTTCAGAAATATCTAAGGATTATGTCTTCTTTTTTTTTTTTCTTTTCTTCCCTTTTTTCCCCATGCTATATGGTTACAGCAAAATTTTTATGAAGTCTTTTCCTTCTAGCTTAGTAATACCATAGGGACTAAATATGATGAAAAATTTTGGAGGCTGATCCATCTGATATTAGAATGTTTATTTCAGGTTGAGTTTATCATGGGGCAAATATGATTCTTGGTGCACCTTGAAGGCTTTTTCCCTGTTTCTCAGACAAAAGAATTTGTTAGATAATGCGACAATTCTCATGGAAGAGCTTTGTGTCAATGGAAGTGAAAAATAAAAGAACAAGGAGAGAGAATGTTTATTGTTCGTTTTTGAACTTCATGTTATCCATTTATGACCATGATCTCCCTGAAGAAATTTATTTGCTTTTATATTTTTTCTATTCCTAAATGAGGCTAAGGAAATTATTCCTTTTTTAAGATTATTGCCTTTAAATGTTTATAAATTACAGATGATATTCAGAGAAAGACTCTGAATTGTAGTGGTGTTTTTTTTTAATAAGTCTATTACTAATAGTAATTTCTTATTGCCTTAGCAATAAATTTTCTACCATATTAAATATGAAGTAATTCACTGACCAAAGGACACTGAACAGATTCAGCTGTGCTCTTAAAATAGAAGCAATAGATTTCCAATCTCTGAAACTTGTAAAATATGTGAACTTGAAGAAAAGGTCACAGGAAAAATAAACCACAAAGAGTATTTTATGTACCAATATCTATATAATTAGTTGCCACAAGTAATGTTATAGTAACGGTAGTCATAAATTTTTTAGCATACTGTCTTAATGGTAATGAACTTTTTCTTCTGCTTTGATTAGAGACATGCTTCTACCACCACTTGAACCATTATTTTTCTAAAAACTGTTGTTTTTCTCTTGTGTGTAGAGAAAGATCAGAGATGTAAACATTGAGAATATAACAGAGCTTTGAATCCTATTTCTGCATAAGGAAATATTGCTACTATATTTTTTGTTATAGTCAATGAATGAATGATCACTTTTTTTTTCTAATTCTCAATCAATAATTTAGAGTATCTGCCTTAGGTCTATTCCTATTCCAGAATTTTTGTAGGTATTTGAACTGCACTTCTCCTAATTTATTTTAATACAATTTGAGCTGATAGCATTTGTACATATGTGGATGTAGCATTAATCACTGCTTCATTATATCTGATTTATTGAAAGGAATATGACCATCAATCCATTCAATTAGAAGTTTGCCAAATAAAATGCAAAATTATATGGTGTCCTGGTGAGGGCAGCAAAACATTCAACATACATGCTCTTAATAAGCTGGTTGCAGTTCTATGCAAACTAATTCTGAAATTGCAAATGAGATGAATTTATGCTTTCTGATTTAGCAAGACAAGCTAAGAAGGTGCATTTTTCCATTTTTTTTTTAATCACCGTCTTTGTTCATCTAATACTAGTGATTTTTTTTTTTTTAATTTACATCCCCTATGATAATGTATATGAAGTTGAAAACAGATTCAGTACTAATCTCAAAGGACAGTGAAAAAGTTGGAAGCAATCTATTTTTTTTTCCTTCTTGTGGCTTGTTATACACTATTAAAAAGACACTTGAACTATCTGGCTGTCTCCTACAAAACCACATTATAAATTCCTGATTTAGAATAATTGTTAAAGTAATTCTTTGAAAAATGATTCTGATTCCTGGAAAATATAAAATGAGGAAGTGTCCTGAAAGTAAATCTCAAGACCTGTATAAGTAAGTAAATAAGCAAATAAGTAAGAAGAAATTTACTCATCTTCTTTCTTTTTTTAGTGATTCTTCCAGTAAATTCAAGTAATACATTTTTATTTTAGGTAGAAACAACTATCCAAAATGGAAGTCAGCTACTAGTTGACAAATATTTAATATTATGCAAACTTTAACAAATAGTTACCTTTCTTTTTCTCTTGAAATGGAAAGAAAAGAAAGCTATATACCCAGACTTTGTAAATATCTATTAATTTTTCTCATACGTGCTAAATTTGGCTTCCTTTTTACCTGATTATTTTCAAAATCTGTGATATATATGCTGAAAAAAATGGTTTACATGGTATGCTTTTGTTAAAAGGAAAAAAAATGTTATGTTTCATGCTGAGCAATGAACAAAAAGCATTTTTAGCAAAAATTCGAGATGCAACTACTGTTAAACATATTTGTTGGGTTTATATTTAGAATTATTTCCAACATTCAGCCTTAAACTAACCTAAAATATGAATTGCACTTTATATTTAAAAAATTGCTGTTAAACATATTTTTTTTAGGTTTTATTTTTTTTTTTTAGGTTTATATTTGGAATTACTTAAAACATTCAGCCTCAAACTAATTTAGAGTATGAATTTCACTTCATGTTTCAAATCTATCTGCAGCTCTGTGCTATGTAAATGTTTTGATTTTTATGATGTGTATTCTGTTTAGGAGGAGAAGAAAACAGTTCAGATTTTTAAAAGTTTTTTTCTTTAAGAAAAAGAAAAATTATAAGCTCTGGTTTCACAAATACAAAATAGTAATCAATTTAAAATGATACACAGTTATTCAGCTCTTAAAATATCATGATGTAGATGATTACTTGAACATCTATTGCAAGGTTACCTATTTTTCCTCTTTTTCAAACTTTTTGTTGTTGTTTAGCTAGCATTGTAAACATTATTATTGTATAACTCTTCTGAAGCTATTATTTGTGAGGTGAAGAGGAATAACTGTAATATGTTTTTAAAACATGCACAGCTGTAAAGGTGTAAATCTTGATATGCTTTGCATTCTTTCAAAGTTATTTTTGAAGCACTGCACAACATACTTCTTAAAAAAGGATATTCATATTACACAAAAAATTAAAATAATAATATTATACCTATATAAGAAGATAAGTAACCTGACGTAAGGAAGATAAAGTCTTGGCTCATATGCACCAATCTGTTGTCTTTCAAAATAAATGGCAGGTAAACTGCTGCAGATTAGCTGCTTGCCATAATATAAAAACTAATATTTTTTTCTGATTGTTTTTCTACTCACATAATGGTTTACCTGAAATTTCTACTCATGAGGTTTTCGAGAAAAAAAAAATTATTAAACCTAACTAACTTTTCATATTAAAAAAATAAGGTTATATTTTTTTCTAAATGCATAAAAGAAAAAAAAATATTTCATGAGAATGGTTGTATAATCCCCACATAAAAATAGAGTTCTCTCAGGGAGCATCATTCATACTTCTGTTTAGACTATTACCACTGATAGTTGTACTTGTTCTCTCATAAAATGAAGAAAAAATTGATAGATGGACTTAAGGACAGCCTGTGTGTTAGAACTTCTCAGTAGAAAAGCAGACAAAGACTTAGTAGAGGTTTTTTTTTACACGGTGCTGCTCTGTGTTCTTCAGTGAAGGGTTTCAGAGAGGTGAGGGTACTAAAGGGATCAAGGTATGTTAAGAGAGGACAAAAACTTTGTTGTAGAGGGCTTATTTGCTTTTTGATTTTTTGTAGTTATAGTCTTCAGACCAAGGAGAATAGTGTGAGGAAATAGAGGGAGAAAAAGAGGAATGGAAAAGAGAAATTCTACTAATGAAATCAGAGTTTCTGTTTGTGAGAAGTAACAAATCTCACTTCAGCTCCTAGTCCTGGTTTTTTTTTCCCCTTTTGAAGTCAGTGGTCAAGACTTCAAGCTAGCTTTGTGGCTTTGAGGAAGACTGAATGAAAAGGATAAGGTAAAATAAAATCAGTATTGTGGAACCTGAGGGGGGAAAGAATTGTATTATTTCTATCTAAACGAAAAGAGAGAGTGAAAAGTTAAAAAGCCATAAAAAAGCCTCTGAAATACTGAAAAGAAATAAAATTCCTTCCTTCCTTCCTTCNCTGCCTTCCTGCCTTCCTGCCTTCCCTCCTTCCTTCCTGCCTTCCCTCCTTCCTTCCTTCCATCATCCATCTCCTATTAATCATGGTGAAAGGACCGTAGGCAGGCAAAGCTGGGATCATGTTGATACATACATCTTCACAGATTGGTGCAAGAAATGTATTTACATCCATTTACATGCAGAGCTACCCTATTTCTTCTTCCAGAATGCAAACCTTTTTTTCAAGATTTGTGGAACTGCCTCAGGCTGGAATTTGTAGATGATATACATAGTAATAGATGTCAGAGGTCATAACCCTGCTGTTCATGTTGGGATTTTACTTTCTCTCTATGTCTTTCTTGACAAGATTAAGTTGAGCATACTGAGCTGGAGGAAATGGAGCTAAAAACCAGAACATAGCAATTATTGTTCTGCGGCCTGTGATGGTGACTAACCTTGCTAATGACAATGACATGTTCTCTTCTTGAGATCTACCTGACAGAATAGTTGTCATCTCAAGAAAATGAAAACATATGGGGTCTCTAGATAGTCATTTTATCAAAATAATTTGCACATTTCTTTACTTCACAGCCACCAGGTATTATGATATCTATATTTAGGTTTTCATTAGCATCCTTGGGGAAGTAAATATTCCACCAACTCAGATGATTAATCTCAGCTTGTTTTCAGCCTTCCTTCTGACTCTACTTTTTAATAAAAAATCCCCAGCTTAATTTTGATCAAATTGTATACTTTACACTTTGGTACTTTGATAATAATAAGAAATGTCTATCTGTCCCCCAGAATGCCTATATTTGAACTGATGGGTGGTATTTTACAGATCTTTTTTACTATCATTTGCACTGAAAGGTAAGGATTTCAGTTTCAAATCTAAATTTGTGTTAAATTAGTTCCCTGAATTTTCTTAGCTTTTAAAAATTTATTTTGCTGTGCATGTAAAATAAAGCAAAGGTATCCACGCATGATTAAAAAATATACAGAAGAAAGTGTAACTAAACACTCAGAGTTGGGTACTATACACAACACCTTTGCATTTAACAGTACAAATATCCTGCCTGAAAAGCATATACAAGGAGCCCAAATTATTCTGGGCAAATACTTTTAGAAGGTCATATGGGAGAAGAGTTCTAGATCTTATTCCTACAGGAAACAGATATATGCACAGATGTTGTGTTACCTAGCAACATAGGGCCCTTTCTGTTATTTGCTCCATTTCTCCAATCTTACTCCAGTCGATGGGGGAAATATGACACACTTTAGGTGTACTGAGTCCTTCATCTCTGGTTCAGCAGGTCAAGAAAGGAATGGAAAATGTGTAGTTGCATATTTGGTTCTGGATAAATATTATGAAAGGCTTACCTCCCTGCACATGGCAAGAACTAGTCCCTATTATTAACTAGTATTTCAAATGAGTCAAAAATGTGTTAAGTCTTTACAGATTACATGAGTAAGATGAAAACAGAAGTCAAAGCAAAAATAATTTTACACCTTGCAACCCCAACTGTTTTAATTAAAGCCAGTAATTTACAAAAGGTTCTACTGTAGTGACAGTGTGGGATAATAGTGTCCTTTTTTCAGTCTTACAATACTAGTATCATAGGGTTACACTTGTAAGAAAAACTATTAATGTTAGGAAAGTTGTCAGAGAGTCATAACAGTCACAATTAGGAAAAAATATACCTACTTTTTTACTTTCATAGATATGGGTATGCTTCCATTGCTCTGACATCACACAGTTTTCTTTCTAAGCAAAGACCAATTGCTAACCTGTAAAAAGAGTTATTTTTCAAATAAAGCCTCGTTGGTGAATTGACTAGGGTATGCTTGGTGTAGAGTCTCAGGAAATTTTAATTTCTACATACTTATGTGCCTGTATCTGGGTGTCTTTGGATGTGGGGGATTTATTCATGATGGAAAAGAGGGTTAATCCCTCTGTTATTTTAGGTCTCCCAAGGATACTAATGTGGTTTTGTGGCCTTTCAGAGAATTTGGAAGCTCTCTAATCTTTTGCAAATTGGAAAACTCTCCAGAGACAAAGATTTCATACTAACTGTAGAATCAATCACTAGTGGAAAAATCCCAATGATTCTGTGTGTATGCTGTGAGCTTAGGGCCTGATCCATCCATGTTAATCTTCTGTTTAGTCTAGAGAGGTGTTCTTCAGATATGAGCCAGACAGCATACTTACACGTGTCTTTTTTGGGTCCTGACTCAGGCATGTTTAAGAAGGGTTAAAATACAATGGCTACACTGGGCTATTTAGGGTCTTTAATCCTTTCAAAGGCACTATAGTAAGCAGTGACGTATTTTATGGCATTGTGTACAAGAAGTGCAGCAAACCTGATCTGAACCTGAGAATACATTATGTAGTTCAAGTGCCTGAGAAAACATGGGGCTCACTGAACTCAAGGACTGCTTGGGAATGAGTCAGTACTCAGCCCTGAGAAAGGACAACAGCTAGAACCAAAAGGTTTGCAAAAACTTTAATAGGAGGGCAGAGTAGTTTTGTCACATTGGTAGATGATGCTGAAAATCAAGAAAAAATGTGTTATTCTTGAAACCAGCTAAAGCATTGAACCGAATCAATAACCGAAACTGGCTCCCTACCTCATGAAAACAAAGTATATATTTATACAAATAATTTCAATTCTGGTTAAAATGCAAAAATTTTTAATATTTCTTTTCCCAAAGAAGACAGAATGCTTTTCTATATTTGTAATCTTTTGCAGTAGTTTAATTTTTGTGTGTGTTTCTATCTACATTCAAAGCAAAATAATTTGGAATGAAAATTTAAACTTTTCATTGAGAAGTCTGACACTAAGATTTCAAGGTTTAGAAATTCAATTCTCAAACACTTTTGTATTTCCTCTAAATTAAGTACTGCATTAATCAAAATAATTAGCTAATTATTTCTGTTGTTAAGTTGGTGTTTTCTAAACGAAAATTCTTAGGCATTTTATTCCCAAGTGGAACTAGTCATGAGACACTGAGCTTCTAGCTCTGGCCCACTGTTTCAGGGGATTTCTGGAAGCAATGATATCAGACTTCTGTCACTGCTACTCTCTTGTGAGTGTAAACTCTGAATATTCAATAAGCAAACCAATAAAACTACTGAAAATTACTAATGTGACTGTGGTGTTAGGGTGTTAACCCTTTAGTTGCAGCGGAGTAAAGAGACACAGTCACATGGTCATTCTCGAGATGAAAGAGAAGACGAGAAGAAGACGAGGCTTATTCAGAAAATTCCATAAGTGTTTAAGTAGCATGACTCACAACAATGAGAACAGAATAAAGATGATTGGTCCAGAGAGAAGACACCCCATTCCCAGGGTCTGTTAACAGCAAACAGGTGTCTTTATTTTAATTATTAATTCCTCTGTGTTTTGACCAATTTATCTTTCCTGGGAAAGGCTTCTTGGCCTTCAGCTGAAAAACAGCTTATCACCCTGAGAAATGGTTCAGAGAACAGAGCTGAAAGGCTCTGGCCTGGAATAATTTTCCAGTCAGTTCTCTAAAAGGATATTACAGGCTAATACTTGCATCATAGGCCTTCATTGCCTTGCCTTTTGACAGAAATGCCTTCCTTATTCCTTATCTTTCTTTCTTGTTATAACATCTTATCTCCCTCATCAGTGCAAAAACAAGGAAGATAATTCTTCCAGGTACGGAATGCCTTTGATTCATATTAAATTGAGGAGAATGAGATCACTCACCAAATCTCCTGAACAGCTGCTGAAGTGACACAGAGGTCCTGTGTGCTTTGGAGAGTCAAGCATTGATGTAGCTGCGGTTTCACAGCTCTTTTTCAGATCAGGAGAAACAGAGACAGTAAGATCTTGCTTTGCTCTATGTCTGCAACTCCACCAGTGCCTGCAATCAGGGCAATTTATGAGTGCCAAATCTAAGGGTTGCCCCTGGATTTCCTTGCCTTCCGAGATTCTCATGTTTAGACTTATGTTTAACACTTTCCCACACTTCCTTCTCATAAACAGAGGCTTATTTGCATTCTTCTGCGGAGGAAGAGATGTTTGATGGATTGGTGATGGAACCTATGGAGTCAGGAGGTTTTACCATCACTGTCCAATCCATGATCATGGTTGGAATTCTATAAATAGACATGTCATGAAAATAAAGTGCCCTTTTCCTGTTCATCTACTCGGAGTCAGGTGAGTGTTGGTGTTCTCTTGTGTGCATCAGCCATGCCCCCACCTAAGGCCAAGTGACAATGCTTTGGTTCTTTCCTCCAGCAAAGTCAAACAGCCCCAAAGTGTCAGTCACCTGGCATTACAAAGTTCTTTTTGGAACCTTTAACCGATTTTTTTTTTTTTATTATTAGGAACAGTATTTTATGTGTCTTATGTACCATGTTTTCTTTTTTAAAGTGTTCTGGATTACAGCTGTAAAAATTCCTCCTGTAATATTGTCCCACTAATTGGTAGCCCAGGAGGAACTGAAAGAAGTAACCTGGCAAAAGCAATCAAAATTCCTATAATCCAGGAAATAGAAGAGCAAAGAATCCAAAACAAATACACTTAAGAATCCACAGGGGAAATTAGAGAGGATGGCAATAAAACACAAGAATTATGAATATCTGTATCACTGTAGTAGGCCTAAATTTCATCAGCTGTCCTACTATATTTTAATTTTTTTTCAGTTAAATACTTTGCTAAATCCTTACTACATTAGGAGGATGGGACATTTCAGAAGGTAATTTTTTGTCTTAATTATTTCACAATGAGACTATTATGTAGAGTAGACAGTTAATTAAAAATAATTGAAAACTGCACTTAATTCTCAAGAATCATGAAATTAAAAAGAAAATAAGCTCTGGTTATTCTGCAAATTGAGAAGCATAACATTACCCTGAATTACAGTAATGTGGTCAATTCTTAAAGTGTGATGAATTATGGTTCAAGGTTTTAGATAAAGATCAACTGGTAAACTTTTTTAATTGTACAGTTTTACTGAGCAATGTTTGCCACTGTCCTGCAAATAAGATCAATATACTTTGTGCAGTTAGCTGGTAAAAGTTGGGAGCAGATGAATCCGTGTTCAGCCCCAGCAAGTGAAGATAATATTTTGTGGATATTGGCTTCTTACTACTACAGTTACCAATATTGATCTTGGCTAACCACTGCAGTACACTGAAATCAATTCAGCTACATTCCTTGGAGTCACCTAAAACTAGACTATTCCATTGCTGAATCAAGTCCATTGACTTGAAATAGCTTTATTTGCACTTTAATGTTAACAAGAGGCAGAGATAGCACTTGAATGCTAACAGGACACAGAGACAAATAGGCGCATTCCCCCTTTTCATGAGTCAGAAGCACACACACAAAAGGAATCTGGTGGGGTTTGTGCTGGAAATAACAGAATCTGAAAGAAAATAATTTTTTTCCTCTATGCAGATTCCTTTACACCCTAGAGGCAGAGAGTGTAGGGATATATGGTTCTACATATGAACTGATCTAACTTCAGAAGTGACATCAGTAACCTGAAGCAGCCCTGGCTGGTGCTCGGTTTGGTGTGACTTGGTGACAGTAATGTGCTATTTTACTTGGGGTGCCTCATACCCAAAGAGAGTATTTTGTAGTTAAAGATCTGAAACATCCAGTGTGTAAGCATCCAGTGAGTATGTGTTGCCACAAAGTTAGAAGTCATCAGGCATGACCACCATATGTCCTATATCTGTTCATTACCACAGTTTAAATGTTTCTGCTGTTTGTGGGACTTAGCAGTAGTAAGAGACGTAAGGAATCATTGAAAAATGTTTGCTTTGGACTCTTTTAGCTCTTAGACAGTTACGCATTTGATTGTCTGTACTGTCTTCTATACTTTGCAAGTGAATCAAACTGTCAGGTAAAGTGAGACAGCCCTAAGTCCCTACTCATATATGCCAGGAAATAACCTCATATATTTACTTCTAGTAAAGCAAGAGATTTGCCTCCACTAAAATTTGATGGCCATAGAGTTGATACATCTCTTTATAGAAAACACATTGTTTTGAATAACTAGGGTTTAATCTAAGGTAGAGTTTAGGGACTATTATTTATGGTATTTTATTAACCTACGTGTATTTGTATAATATTTTCCATTATTATGAATTTGCATACATCAAATGCTTGAATATAGATATGTCTATATAAATACATACATAAATAAAAATGTGTACATAGATGTGTTTAGCTATATACGTACATACAAAAGAGAAACTGGTGAGTTGTTATGTGGCCTACTAACAAATATCTTTGGTTTCTTTGTTAGTCAAAAAGCAGAGTTTCTTTTATTCTGCTGTGCCAAGATCCTTCCTTTATTCACTAATCCACCTTTATCTATGTCTTGAATCCAACAGGATGTAGAGAATATTGTACTGGAAATAATACAGACTGCAGATTTAAACCACCAGATAAAACCCCACAGCTCTCTTGGAAAAAAAAAAAAACCAGCCTTCATGGACAAATATCCTTTTGTTGCTCTTTTTTTTTTTTTAATTGTCCCACTTAAATGGCTGTTAAATATTTTTAGAGCACATCCAGTACTTGGTGAATCAAAATTAGTTTATACTTTTGCAATGGGACCTTTAATCTTTCAACACTCAAAACCACAATTACCTTCTTCTTCTACAGTGTACATAGAAGATGCCAAAGCACCTCTGATTTCTTAGGGTGACTTTCACTGCAGCTTAAAGCAATGTCCTTTTCTAAACAGAATCTCATCAAACCGGTTTGCTGATACAAATATTTGTTTTATCACCAGTTCTTTCAGGCTTGAATATGTTCTTCCACTCTTCTGTTCTAGCTCAGCAAGTTTATTTTTCTAGGTTCTTTAGGTTAGGTCATGACTATCATGGCACATCCATCCCTGAGTTTTAAAGTGATTAGCTGTCTTCCTGATCTGGACTACTTTGTGTCTCTTACTGTGTCCTGGGATGTTCACTGCTAGTAAAGGGAATGGATCTTAACACCAAAGTTGTCCTCAGAGTAGGGATCAAGTCTACAAGATATCACTGGGCTGCAAAAATGTTAAACAGAACTCCAAGTAATTTTAATTTCCAGCTTGATACCATTGGGATGTAGTATTCTGCCTGTTTCTTGCAAGTGATAAACCATAATTAACTTGTTTATTGATGGCTGCCAAATTATTTTGATTACATCTGATGGGATAATGTTGTTTAGCTTTGCTATTTGCATATTTATTTTAACCAGAGACATCAAAGTTACTACACATCTGTTATAAAACTGAGAGGAATACACACTTCTATGCAGATAAACAGACAGGATTCCTGTCCTACTAGCAAGTATGCTCTGTTGTTACTTACATCTGTATTATTCCTAGGCAATATTGTTATTAATAATTTTAAACTACTTTCCTTTTATGCATTTTAGTCTTTAAAAAGAATTGTATTAATTTTCCTAGACAGAGAATACAGTGGATTTATAGCTGTGGTGGGGGGGAGGGAAAAAGTACCTCTAGTTCTTTCCAGTATAATCCACCTAATAAATCTAATTCTTGACCTAAAGACACTGCTAAAGACTCTGCCTAACTATATGTCAGTTTCTTTACATTGGATAAGCAACACAATGCTTCGTGTATTTAAAATCTTGTTAGAATCATATTACTGTCCAAAATAATACTATTTTTTATATTGCTGTTGTTTTGTTTGTGCTTCCCTCCTTCCTCCTCTGTCTTCTCTCCTCTCTGGCTTTTTAAATCTTTCACACACCTACTCACTTTCTCTCCTTAACAGACAGAAGGTCACAGGAAGAGGAAAAGTGGCAAAGCTCCCACCCAGTCAAAGTCTGCATCCTGTGATTTGATTTTTAGTTTATTTTTCATATTCATTTTTGCTGCATCTTTTATACTATCAATATTGTTTCAGCAATCAGTTATGCCAAATGCTTAAGAAGAAGATTCTTAAATGCAGTAAAAAATATTCAATAGGCAGATTTTAACAATTTAGAAACAAATACATAAAGGTCAAATTCTATTGTGCATTTCTGTCAGAAATGTGCTGTTTTAGGTTTTTCAAACTCCTGCCTGAACTGAAGATGGCATCACCAAATCAAAAATATCCTACAGACCTTTCTTCACATTGTTCAGAAACTTAAAAAAAATTAAAACCAACCAAACAAAAAAAATCCAATACCTCCAAGACTACATACAGATCTGTATTACTTTGACTCTGCAAAGTACTGAACGTTTCTGTTTTCCCAAGAATTCTCTGGGAATTGTGAATACTTTATGTTTCGGCATCAGCTTTCATATTAATTATGCTACAAAACCAACCTTACCAGATCCAAAAGAAAAACTCAGACCAAACCCAAAAACAAACACCAAAAGTCCAGACAAGGATGTTTAAAGACTTGGAAACAGTTGCAAGAAACTACAATGTTATTTGGGGGTTGTTTTTACCATTTACAGAACCTGCATTTGTAAAAGGATATTTGGAATATAAAATCTGTGGTTGTGTATGTTTATGGGTGCACGATGGATAGAAAAAAATACCAGGTTTAAACTTTTATCAGTAGCACATCCATACTGATTTTTTTATCAAGAGAGCTTGTTCAGAGATTTCCTAAGGCTACCTAAGTGCTTTGCAAATAAAATAAACATTATTGCCCTGAACTACATGCAAAGATCCAAATCACTTTTTAAATGTCAATGAAATAAATATCACATATCTTCTCCTGGTTTAATTACTAGGTCTTTGAGCATGTATGAGTAAATTATATAAATTCTTATCTCTTTTTCAAGTTGTCTCTGACTTCCAGGTAAACTTGTATGTTTGTTCTTTGGTTTCATTTTAACATATGCAAATGTCAAATCTTGGAGTAAGGGCACATGACAATAAAATTTTCACTTTAATGATCTGTTTTCGAGAAAATTCACATTAGTGTAGGAGTTAACTATAGCTATGATGATGTGGACAAGCCTGAGTAGCTGGCCTCTGGGAATCTCATGAGGCAATGTGCAAGGGGCTGCACCTGGGCCAGGGCAACCCCTGGTACCAACACAGGCTGGGCATGAACAGATGGAGAGCAGCCCTGGAGGGAGAACAGCCCTGCAGAGAAGGGCTTGGGGATGCTGGTGAGTGAGGCCGGACATGACCCAGCCATGGGCACTCCCAGCCCAGAAACCAAACGTGTCCTGGGCTGCATCCAAAGCAGCGTGGGCAGCAGGGGAGGGAGGGGATTCTGTCCCTCTGCTCTGCTCTGTGAGACCCCACCTGCAGTGCTGCATCCAGCTCTGGGGTCCCCAACAGAAGAAAAAACACCTCTCTTATGAGAAAATGTTGAATACATCGAAGTTATTCAGTCTGGAGAACAGAAGGCTCTTGGGTGACTATTGTTGCCTTTCAGTACATAGGGAGGGCTGACAAGAAAGCTGGAGAGGTACTTTTTACAAGAACATGTAGCGATAAGTTACAAGGACATAAGTGATAAGAATAAGAGGTAATGATTTTCAGCTGAAAGAGAGTTGATTCAGATTGGATATTTGCAAATTCTTTACTGGGAGACTAAAACAGGTTGCCCAGAGAAGCTGTGAATGTCTGGAAGTGTTCAAGGCCAGATTTGATGGGGCCCTTGA
This sequence comes from Toxostoma redivivum, assembly GCA_013397375.1. Taxonomy (NCBI): domain Eukaryota; kingdom Metazoa; phylum Chordata; class Aves; order Passeriformes; family Mimidae; genus Toxostoma; species Toxostoma redivivum. The sequence goes on from VXBI01001504.1 coordinate 41,509, forward strand.
GCAACCCAATCTACTGGAAGATGCCCCTCTCCACAGCAGGGGTGTTGGCACTAGGTAATCTTTAAGGTGCCTTCCAACCCAAACCCTTTTGTGAGTCTATGATCTTATATGGTTTTGTAATAAATCCTAATTTTCAGGTTTCCTACACCTTTATCAAACTGAAACTGTTAGTCCATTATTTTTTATCAGTATGTTGGACTGGATATTTGGAAAATAAAAATACACTATAAAAAAAGAAGTCGAGAATTTCTAGTCTGCTGAAGAAAAATTTAAAACTTGTCCAGGAGGCCTTCCTGAGTGATATTCTGCCTTTTAGCTTCTTTGTGAAACCTTGAGAGCTTCTAAGCCATAACAAAATCCCATTATGTCTACTGAACTAGGTGGTAATAGCTAAATTATAATTTTGTATTACATGCAGACTGGACAGAGAGACCATAATAAACATTGCACTATACAGAATAAATTGTCCATCTAACTGTATATCCTTTTCCTCACGGTGACCAATATTAATTAAGGTGTTTTTTTACAGAAGCACAGAGGTGTAGCTTGACAGCTTAAAGGAACAATTGAAAGATTGGACTATTTTTTGTCCCCTATCCTATGTGTGATTCTTCGTTGCTGCTGCTGCTGCTGCTTAAGTAGATTACACATTGGATGTTTCCACGCAAATTTGCTAAAAGGCTGGCATTTTAATGGTTTATCTATTTATTAATCATTTTTTAATTAAGAAAAAGGATACATTCATCTCTTAAGCAGTAGCTGGAATCTCCTAGCAACAGCAATGTCATTAAGATGTAATTTCTTTTTTTTTTTTAATCATTGCTCTTTTAAATATCCTTGACTTTAAAGAGTGTCTGAATTTAAATACTACTTTACCATAAGATTGAGATCTTATAAATGATTGATTTCTTTGGTGTCAACAAGATTATGCTAACTTATAAAATAGATAACATTTTAAATGTTTGCAATAAATAGTGTGTGGAAGAAAATACTCCTAAAGACTTACAGAAAATCATAAATTCAATGAGTTTTGTAATAATTAGGAAAATTGCTTCCCAAGCATAATTTTAATGAGTCAAGATTCAGAACAATAAAGCTACTGATACACATAATATAATCAATAAAATCCAACTTTTATGACAGTCATCAACATAGCACTCTTTCGTTTCACCCTTCATTTCTCTCTTATATGTTGGTAGAGCTGTAAAAGAGAAAATAAGTGAACAGCCCTCTGCAATATTGAAAGGTAAGAAATAACAATATAACAGTCCTTTTGTATATTTATCCTTTCAAGAGAAATTTTGAAGATACAACATAATGACTTGTTTATTCTACCACAAAAAAAAAAAATCCAATTTTAATATTGAATACCTTACTATACCTGGATGATAACTTGCTGTTCAATTCTTCTTGAAATACAGTAATGAGCAAAAATATTTCAACATTCTTTTTGTTCAAAAATTACTGAAAAATACCCGGACTTTACAAAAAAAAAAAACAAAACAAAACAAACAAAAAAAAACCTGTCTATGTTTTTTTTTAAAAATATGATGTTTTTAGAAACATCCTCTTTAAGTTAATTAATCTCTTGAATTACTTTAGCCATATCTAAATATAGTCATCTAAAAGGAAGCTGGTTTTATCGTAAATGTATGTAAACAGTTAAGGGCCTTTGAAATAAAGTGTTGTAAATACTACTTTCCCAACACAATTTATTCTACTTGTTTTGAACATATTTTAGTACAATCTGAATGGTTAATTTCTCTCCACTGACTGTAAAGATGCCTTGGTGGATACCTCCATCAGAATGCTAAAAGCTAAAGTTATCACCAGACTGCTAAAGTATTCCATCTTAGATTTACTTCAGTTTGACTTTCAAAAGCTAAGTTTAAAAACACCAAAATATTTTATTTAAATTATTTAAATTACCTAAATTATTTAAATATGTAATTACTACAAAAATATTTTGCAATTTCCCCCTACTTTGCTTTGGAAAAAAGGGGGTAGAAACTATTTTAAAAGGTTTAACTCAAACTTCAATTTTTTTTTCATATCCTGGAAACAGGATAGAAAAAAATAAATCAATTGTTCAAAGAAATGTAGGTGTACCCTTTAATCTCTTTAGCTTTTCAGAAATTCGCCAAAAGAAGGAGCTGTTACTCTGAGTCCTCAGAACAAAAGCTTTATATTCTCATCTCTTTTTTACTTTGCTTTGGTTTTGCTTACCTTTACTTGACCTTCCATTGTTAGAATGAAAGTACACAAGTTATTGAGTGAGTCCTCAATAACTTGAACTTTCATGATGAGTGTCATGGGGAAAGAAAATGAGGAAGAGTGTCAGGGAGAAGTAAAGTAGATCTTTCAGCACTGACCCTTTGTGACCTCCTGCAAGTATTTCCCAATTGTGACACTGGAGTTCCACATCCATAGAGATGTGTGTGCAGCAGAGCAGGTTTATGATGCCTGCTGACCTGACCAAGCCTCACTGATGTGGTTCTGCAGTGCAAATGCTGCACCCTGTGCACCAAACAAATTATCTGTTTGAGATCCAAGCATGGTCACATGCATCCTACTGGACCATATAATACAGACCTAGTCTACATCTTAAGATTTTTTTCCTCCAGTTACAAATACTGAAACTCTAGGGGATAAATAAAAATTAATGTGAATGAAGATAAAGCAGTAAAATGGAACATTATTTCAATTGTGTGGTAAATTATCCTGATTTTCTTCAACCTCTGAAACAAAAAACATGCTAGAAAAGTCCTTGTATATCTGAGTAAGCAAGTAAATTCCATTCAAAGGAGAGAGTACAAGCCTACTTAGTAGACAGTGGCTCAATTCTTACTGAAATTATTGCGAGCAGACATGGAGTAAGCTATTCTAAAGTAACTTCTGGGGAAGTTATGATAAATTTAAGAATTTTAAGTATCTATGTAGCTTATGGAGTGAGTATTTATGTTGCTTAAATAAAAGCCTTGTTGACAAAACAGTGTCCTCTTACATCCATAAAATTGAAAAATATTGAAGAGAGCGTATTTCCTATTTGTTTGCCTGGAATCTGAACATAAGCGTAACTATTTGTGAGATACTTCATTTTGTGACATCACTAATGGCATAACCAGCAACAAAGTCTGAGCACTTGGGCACAGGTACATAAACTGTACATTTAAATGTAATCTGTAACTGCAAGACATAAAAGAAGACTTCTGTGATGTAACTATACAAACAGGGTACAATAAAATTCATGCATAAGGCATAAACTGAAGAATATGAACAGTAGTTATGGAAAAGGCATGAATCATGACTGTCAAAATGAAAAAGTTTTGCTCCTGGAAATAAGAAAGTCCATACTGGAAACAGATGACATTCACTCTTTCTTTTGGGGAGGTTGTGAGGATCATAAAAATACCATGAACACATGAAAAAAGCAAGATACATTACTCTTGACTGGTTTTCTGTGGGCTAAATCCTGGACCTCGGCATCTATTCATCCCCTTTATGCATATGGATCATTCCTTGGCCACCTCAGTAGTAATGCTGACTTGATCCTCTCATCAACTCAGGAAGGACAGAACTGTTTCTTGGCTTGCAATATGAATTGGATCAATAAAAATGATCATGGTTTAATAAAAATACCCAAGAAGTTTCAAATTAGTGCCTGGAGGTTGGTGAAGTCAGTAAGGGATACCTCAGAACAGCTTTGCCCATGGAGGAAAAAGAAATAACCAACTGCATCCTGAGACTCCCTTGCAATACTCTAGCCTTACATCAGAGTAATAAATTTGAAATCATTTGGGATGCTGCAGTGTAAAATCGAGCAGTACAATGATTAATCGGGTCACCAGCCTCTTCTCCCCTATGTCGCTAAAACGTTATTTAATTAAAACTAAAATGCCATGTGGGATTGGTCCCAGGGTATGGTTTCTAGGTATTGCATAAATAGGAAGAAGGTATTATTCTATTGTTAATAATGTTTCATCTACTCAGTCGTTCTCCAGTCTGCTGATGCACAGCAATTCTCCTTTTAATATGCAGACACCACTGCATGCTGACTTAATAGATAGTTTCATAAAAGTTTTCAGAAACTTTCTGTCAGAAAGTTTCAATTCAAATTAACTGAAGGAAAGGAAAAATAATTTCAACAAAATGTGATTATGAAAGGCCATGAAAGATAAAATTTTTGATTTCTGATATTCCATTCTGATGGAATTGGATTTTTTTTTTAATTTTAGACAAAACACAACAGATAAAAAACAAATGACCCTCACCAGAACAAAACTTCTCATATTTTAATTAACCCAAATGGTTTATTTCAGGTTTCTGTTTTGAACCACACTGAAAAGTATTACTTTGGTTTGCATGTTTTCCTGGGTTGGATGCTTTTATTTTTTATTTTGTTTTATAGCAGAATAAAGGAGTTAATGTTTCCTGAAAACAAAATCACTTCTCCAGAGTTCTATGATTAAATGGTTTATTTAACTTTTTTTCCAAGATGAGAGGGAGTTTGTGTTTCATATGCTTTAGCATTCAGCTCTGAAATCCTTATTTTTTTAAGTCTGCAGTCTGAAGACTAAGTCAGGAAAAGTCTGAGGAATGAAAACATTCTGTTTCCCAAGTTAAAATAATTGCATTACAGGGAATTAAGATGTGACCTAATAAGAAAACCAAGGTTTGGTATTACTGTCACACCACATAACTACATTAGGCCTCCAGAAAGAAAATGACTGGCATATGAAACCTTTGATGCATAAAATCAAGTCTGAGAGAGAAGGAGAAGAATACAGGAAGCTTTTTGTTTTGTTTTGTTTTGTTTTGTTTTCTTTTTTTGAATAGGTTTTTTCTATAAATCAGTAGTTCTGCATCTGTGAAATACTGGAGTAGAAGGCAGGGCTGAGCCTTCTGAGACTTGGGTCTATTTCTAGTGCCATCAACGGCTTGACATGTGACCTTCCCAAGGTCAGTGCTTCTGTTTTCCAATCTGTTGAGCAAATAAAATTATATTGTATTCCCCGGTAAAAGCCTCTGAGATTGGTTGACAAAAAGAGAAAGAACTCAGTATTACTCTTCCATAAAATTTTACTTTTTTTCGTTGTACCCCTGAGTAATGATGATAATTATTTCAGTCACCATATTTGTTCATCACAAATTTCAAAGAACATTTGGGCTCCCACTTATAATACATTCCACTTCCTCAAACTAGGAGGAATGAGAAAGAGAAATGAGTTGCACAGAGTCATGTCAGCAAACTATTGGTGGAGGCAGGTCTTTGCAATAGTTCTGCATTCTGAGAAACATTTTCCTTTTCATTATTAAATAATGAAAATAAGTTATAGAGAGCAGAGACATAATCTTTCATCTACTTTTTTCCATTTATATGATCCTTATGTTGCTCTGAGACTGTGCTATGAAAATGGATAAAAAAATAATTAATTATTGAAAATACATTCTAGATCTATAATTCAAGCTGATGTTATTCAGTGGGATAACTTGTGTAAGCAATAGATTGAAAGTCTGGACAGGTTTTTTCCTGCAAGATTTTTTTTTTTTTTTGGTTGAGAAAGATACTTTTGAATGCCTTGTGTGTATCTAAATGACACTGATTTTTTTTTATCTCATGTCTCATCACTTAAGTTTTTATAAAATTATGAAAGTAATTTTTAACTAACTTTAAATTGTATGAATGAGTGTTACTAAACTACTTCAGTCGCTTGAATATGTTGCAAACTAACCAGCTGTTTCAACCCTTTACTTGTGTTCAGTCACATTGGAATGGGACACACCTAGGGAAAGAATGAAATAAGCAAGCAATCAAAACCACAAAAAGGTCATATAGCAAAAGTGCAGTGCTATTTTGTGTATTGATCACACTACATGGAAGTCATGTCTTGCAGGATGTTGAGAATTGTTGTAACAAGGTACTTAAGATGATAATGCTGGAATCTCAAAAAAATTGCTGAGATTAGACTGTGGTGCAAATGTTACCACTTCTTATTAAAGGCTGCAATGTTATACTAGTACATTTCCTGTTATAGCTGACTAAAAGAACAAATATTTCTCACAGCTCCAGTTAATTTCATTGTAATGTTTCCCCCCAGCCTAAATGTATGTCTTTTATCACAAAGCAGAAAAAAAAAATTCTGTGTACTTCAGTGCTGCAGTGCTGAATGTTGCAATGCAAAACTTAGGGAAGCAAAGCCTGGAATGAAATCCCGGTCCTCAAGTCAAGGCAACCAACCATCTCATGTATTGCTCTGGGAAAGGCAGAAACTAGGCCTTCATGTCAGGACTGAGAGCATGGAAGATGCAGCTGGGAGGACATTTCAAGTGAAATGCTGCAGTGGAATCTCAGTTCACGTTCTGGGGTCAGGGCTGCAGCAAAACCATCTCTCTCCATCTGGGCTCCTCAACTTGAAATTCTTCACTGAAAACAGACAACCCACTTCTGTTGTGTCAAAGTTTTAAAGTGTATGTGTGAGTCTGCGTGTATGTGTGAGAGTGAGTTTTGAGATGAGAGGAACAAAAGGAGGAGGGTGACTCAGCTCAGCTCCCTATCTCCCTCCTTCTAACCAAGAGCACACTGGGCAGAACATACTTTCCCAGAGAAGACACAGGGTCAAATCACTATTAAGTTGGAAGGGGATTATTTCCTGTAGTAACCCCTTACATTTGAACAAAAGACCACTCCAGAAGACCATAGGCTGCAGGAAAATGAAAAGAGAAATAAAAGAAAAAGGAAAATTAAAGAAACAGAGAAAGAAAGATCAAATATAAATGTCTGACTGAATTGACTCCTTTACCAAACATCTCTTCTGGATACTCTCACCAATAAATAGCTGTGGGGCTTGGTCCTGTCCTAAGAACTGCTCAGATGCTTCAGTGACTTTAATGCAAGCAATCATTGTAGAAAGTGGGTCAGAAACTCAGATCAATATATGTAGTTTAAATAAGGAATTCTGGTCAGGACCTTGGCCTGGCCTACTTGCTAAATATACCATTTTCTTCTTCATCATCAGGATTTCAAAGTGAAATGACTACACAGGTTTTATGGCAGACTACACACAAGATGGATGCAAAATCTGTCCATCCTTCTGACTCTTATTTCCTTTTTTACACCTGAGGTTTTAACCTTTTAAGATTAACCCTGTGACCTATTCAGCCACTGTTTCCAAGACAAATTGTCTCAAGGTCTGATGACAATATATACTGGAGAAAAATTCAATGGGTTTTGCTACCAGCTCCATAATCTAAACGTCTGATATGTGAAGTTTATTAGATCATACTGAGTCTCACATGAAAGCACAAAGCAAGCAAGTCCTCCCAGGGCTGTGCACAGCCTGGCAAGTGCTGTAACTCATGCTCCTCTACTGCCTTTCCATGGTTCAAGGGATCTCAAAATTATTTTTCTTGTAAAGTAGAACAGCTGCAGCAAGAGGGCTGGTAGCCCGGTGGTTGAGGGTAGGAGCCAAGAAAGAAAAGCATGTGGGTTGGCTCTTACACGGCAAAAGATGGAGAATTTTTTATTTTCTCATCATGAGCCAGTCTCCTACTCACTAGATAGAAGTAGGCAAACCACTTCTCTAACTTTTTTTTTTTTTTTAGTCATCATCATCCGCCGCTGCATCATTTTGCAAAGCTCCGTCTGGTGAGCATATCACAGGGAGACTTGGAACACACTCACATGCCATTACCCTTAGAAAAATGAAAAAATGAAGGAGAAAATTATCTAGTTTTGGGAGCCTTGTTAGGTCTAATTGCAGTTTAGATAGAAATCCAGTAGCTATGTGTGAAGTCTGCCTTGTGAGATATACTGAGATAGAAAATTCTGTGAGGAGATCCTGATATTAACTTAAATCCTTCCACCCTTAGAACTTGTTTATCTGAGCTGGGTTAAAGTCATTGTGTACACTGAGAAGCATAATTTCTGCATGAGCTGCAACATATGGAGGAATCTATGCTAACTACCAGCCTGTGTTAAATTCCATAGCCAAAACTTGAACAAAGACATAATTTCAAATTAAATAATGATCCTATAACTCTTTTATTTGGTCATCTATCATGATTTGTAGTGCACATAAGCAGGTGTTTATATGTATATGTATATATGTATGTGCATCCACACACAACATCATGTCTACAGTGTAGGATATCTTTATACCTCCATAGAAATAATGAAGCCAATTTTACAGTACATAGCACAAACACTGAAATCAGGATATCTACCGTAATAATTGCTCTCTTCTCTAGAACCTTTGCAGATGGTCTGACTTCTGCTCTGCAAGTTCTACAGTGTTAGTTGAAGTAACTAGCTTTTTAGCATGTTCCAAAGTAGCACAAATATACCCTTACCCAGTGTTACATAGCCATAGCAACAGGGAGATGGGAGATTACTAATTGGGAAAATGAAGAAGTATCCCACTACCTTTTCCTATTTCAAGTAATTTTCCATATTATGAGTAAACTCATTTCTATTCAAAGTGGTTTCATTTGGCTTGTATGTGGTTAAATATGGAGACTTTACACCCAGAGGAAAGGTATAAGTAGGCAGCTCATTGTTTTAGGCTTCTGGATTTTGCAGATGGAAACATGAGGTGAAGATAACAGTCAAGGACAACATACTTGTATGCTCTTTTCCTTATCTGTTCTTCTGGATAATTTAGAGGGGATTATGTGAGTTCTGTTTATACAACCTGTGTATGGATTGTAAACTGGGATTCATACACTGAATTTTAAAGACCCAGATTAATTGGCACTTCAACGCTGTATGGTCTCTCACTTTACCACACTCTCTAAGTAACAGAGTAAAACATTTCAGCTCCCAATCAACCTGACCCAGGAATAGGTATTTCCTTAAAACTCTTAAAGGCATACCTCTTATCCTAGGATACATGTTTCCAAACTTAATTCAATAACATGAAGAAATCTAGAAATTTAGGATTATGGCACTGAGTAATGGTAGATTAGTGTTCTGGATCTTTCTGTGTAGCTTGACTCATAGAATAAAAAACTTCAGATATCAAATCTCAAATAGATGGTGTCTTTTTTCTTCCTCTCTGAATTGTCTCCTAGATGTTAACTTTTGCATAGCAGATGCTCTCTCAATACATATATTTTAAATATAAGACATCAATCTCCAAAGTAAACAGTTGAAAACACAATGGCTTCCCTAGAAAAATACTCCTTTGGAAGTTACATGGCATCCATAAACACTCCTATTTCTTCTGGCATATTTTTTACTTTTTGGTTTTTAACCACTTTGAAATTCCAGTTCCCCAGACAGCGTCCACCATTTCCCACCTCTCACTCTCAGCAGATCCTTTGTAAGAAGCAGGCAATCTGTCCTTCACGCTTTCTTTGACAGCAGGTCATTGTCTCCTTCCACTTATTCAATTCATATTATTTATTTAATATCTTGTTAATGTTCAGATCTTCTGGTTGCATTTTGATTGTTTTTACGGTGCCTGAGCAATTTTAATAGCATGAAGATAAAGATGCTTGGAAGCTTTATTCTAAGGAAGGAGGAGAACAAGTCCTCCTGCCCCACATCCCAGGGAGTCTTCACCAGGCTCCAGATTTTCAGTCTTTACTCTGCAAAGACTTTGTTCATAGTGATCTTGTCACTCCTGCTGACACCAAGTTAATGTGTCCTTGACCCCCACTCTGACCCTCTTCCCTTCCTCTGACTGTCCCACTTCTCTCCACGGACTATCTAGGGCTTTCTTTCCTCCAATTTCCCTTGCACTTTGAGACTGCAATTTTTGATCCATACAAGGTTTCCAGACAGCTTTGCATCCCCCACCCTTCCACCCTGACATCACTGAGACACAAAGTCAAAGTAACTATCAGGAGAAATGAATTAATGTGCCCCAATGTGGCACCAAGTTTTCTTTCCTCTTTTCCTAGTGAAACCACCAATATATTTCTCGTGGTGCTTTCTGTCTCAGTGGCATTTTATCTTTTCTAGCCCATTTGTAATTTGCTGGATAAGCTTTTTCAGGGTCAGAATTTCTCTCTTTCTATCTGTTTTCTTTCCTAATCCTGTCCCATTTCCTACCTCTCTTCCCCCTCCCCTCCTCCCTAGTCCCTGCCCACTAGAACAAACCAAAAGACCAAATATTCATCCTGGGGACTTGAAATGGCCCCGGTAACTGTTGTGATTTGTCTGTGGTCTAATTACATTAATTTGATAAGATCATCATCGGCAGGATGTCTAATTTACTTGCAAGCGGTAGCCAGGGAAAAGCTTTGACCAAATTAACATGCCGCCGGGACCAGGGGGTACAGGCTCCATATGGCTATCTGGATTTTCCTATAAATAACTCTCCCCCAGCCCACTCCCGCGGTTACATCCCCCCCTACCAGTATGCCGCAAAGTTCACCAGCGGCGCCGGACTCCAGAGGCACAGACCTGGGCTGCGGGAGGCACCAGGAGGCTGGGCTGCCTCTCCCGCCCTCGCACCACCTCCTCCTCCTCCCGTCCTTCTCCCCCTCCGCCTCCCTCTCCTCCTCCTCTTCCTCCCCCTTCTCCTACTCCTCCTCAGAGCCAGGCAGGGGGAACGCGGGTTTCCACTTGCACCACCAGAGGTGCAACTGGTTCTTCGCTCGTAGGCATCTGAAACCCGTCCAAATGATGCAGAAACTTTTGTGTGC
>VXBI01001504.1:57221-86956 GCA_013397375.1 Toxostoma redivivum
TTTTTTTTTTTTTTTTTTTTTAACGAGGCGGTGAATCCCTTTATTAATACAGTGAATCTCATGCTGCTGCCGCTGCTGTCACCGCCTCTGCTGCACACACTGCAGATGCATTAGGGATGTTAGTGGGAATTTGCTTTAAGTGCCTCTGCCCAGCTTGTTCTCATTAAGCTGGAGCCGAATTTCCGCGGCCAGAATTCCCGCCCGGGAGCCGCTTGCCCGATGGGGCAGCTGCAGGCGGCTGGGCTCCAGCAGCTGCCGCCAGTGGGAAAAACGAATTAGCCCGCAGAGATTTTCCCGTTCTTGCACAGGATACCTCCACCCTTTGATATTAAAAGCTGAAAAAAACACGGCTCAGTGCTGCAGTTGGAGTTCAGGCAGCTCGCCTTTGATCCCGTTCCTGTACGGGAAACTGCCCCTAAACTCAGTCAAACCTGTAAAGGCGAAAGTCTCTGCAAATCACTTGTAACTCACGGCTCAAGTCCCAGTGGAGATATGGAGAATTTCAGTCACGTTGCTCCTGGCTTTTTCCAGGCAGAGAATCCTTTTAAAGAGTAAAACACCGTAAGGGACTTGCTAAACTTCAAATACTGATTTGGTTTGCTTTATAGAAGATGCTCACCTTTGAGATCTGTGAGGAGAAAACAGACAAACATACACGTTGCAATAGGTATGCTTTTGAAAGTGAGGCAGAAGCCTGATTCCAGGTATTCATGAAGAATGAAACATGGGATATACATCATTCCTTCAGAATCCTTTATCATTGTGGAAAAATCTGCAGTCTCCTAGAAAACCTTGAAGTTTGGTTGTGCAGCTCTGAAAATAGCATGGCCTGCTTAGCTATACAAACCATCCCTATTTCAAGTCCCTTCTTTATTCCACCTTGCTGCTTCATTAGACTGATTGTTCTGCCAGGACGCTCTGTGTAAGACAAAGTGATGGCAGCAGAGACACTACTTTGCCATTGTTGACTAGTTTGAGAAGAAAAAACAAATGCACTTACATGTGAGCCAGTATTTTTGTCCTTGTGAGGCCATAAAATTTAGCTTAGAAATAGTCCAAAACAACCTGTTTAAGTATAAGCTAGTGCACACTTAGAAGACTGCCTAAGTCTAACTGCCTTCTTTGTGATGTTCTAGTGACAAAATTGAGTAACTGAGCAAATTAAGAATACATCCCATGCTAAAAATAATTGCATTAGAAGCACTGTAACTGAAGTTAAGATAAAACATGCAATAAATTAAAATAAAAAATCACTGACTGAGATCAGACATGTATGCATTTCAGAGAATATAATGCTAGATATGTAATTTTAATTTGTCATCATTGAAAAGTAGCATAAAGTTGCAAATTTGCTCATTTAGCTTCATAAAAGTGCTAGTTCATTGACATACCTAAATAGAAATGTCAATTCAATTGAAATGTTGAAGATATGCATTTATCACCCTGTTTCTAGGTTGTGGGGAAATAACAAAATGGAATTTTCTATGCCATTTTCTGATTTTAAGATTCAGGATTCTTTTTCTAGTCTTGCAGACACTTGCCCTTAAGACACATAGATCACCCAACTCTCTGAGATGATGTAATAATTACCAGGCCTTGAACTACAATGCTTAACTTATTTACATGTTTAGGACTTCCATTTTTTTTTTTTAACAAACAAAACCCTCAAGAAAATAGAAACATAAGAGAAATAATTGAGGATTATTGAGGATGTTTTGAAGAGGAGTGAAGTGAAAATAAATTAAATATATTCAGTTGTACTACATTAACAATAGTAACCAAAAAGCAAATGTTTTATTTTCTGATAAAGGCTTCCATGATATTATTTTTAACATTGGAAGCCTATAAGATACCCATGCTGTATCAAAATGAGCTTTTTTCCCCTGCTCACTTAAGAATCTTGGAACTTCAAGAATAGTATACTATGCTTGAAGTACATCACATTAAGTTACTTATTGTTTAATCATCACAGCAAAGGCTTCTGTTCTTTCAGAAAAGGCAGAAAAAAAGAGAGATATTATTCAGTTAGTTAAAAAAAGGTTGTTTGTGGTTTGTTTTTATTTCTGCAAACACTTCAACTAAGAATAGCCTAGAATTTAAACTGTTGCCATAGAAATTTATGCCTTTATACATGGTAGCCTCCTGCATGCCATTGCAGAAGAGTGAATGGAATTCTAGAAGCAACCTGAAAAAAAATTTAAATTCATACTCAGGGTGATATGTGTCATTTTGAGAAGTGTGCTGTTGGAACTGCATAGAAATGTGTTATTATATTGCTTTCCTAAATATATTGGCTGTGTCAGTTTACTTTATAACTTCAGTGCAGATGCATTGAAAATACAATTTCAGATCTGCTTGCAAACTAAGTGATGTAATCTTTGAGGGGGTTTATTGCTCAGTTCGAGTTAGACTTTTTTTTCTTAGTGTTTTTTTAATTTAGTTTTGGGGTTTTTTTAAACAAGCTTGGGGGCAGATGTTATCTGATGTAGAAGAAAAGACTTTATGTACTAGTCTTTACTTGGGTAGAAAAGCCATGAAGAACACAAGGTGAATACTTCACACCTTTTTAAGCATGTAGTAAAACTCATTAGGGTGAAAATTAGGGCAGAAAGAGGCTGAAAAATGGTCATCCTTCTCAACAGAATAATTTCTACCTTCCATTATGCATGAAACGATTTGTAGGTCTCACAAATATGAAAGTTTCCCAAAGACAAGGAGTTCTTAGTAAAGTGACAAACTCTTTCCCTTTGTATTTTTGTCAGTGATTTCTTAAGTTACAAAACACAACAGGAATTTGTTTGAGATTAAATGAAAGACCTTTAAATTACTCTTTTTCTTTTCTGTGTAGCCTTCACCAAGACAAGGCGTCATCTGAGGCTTTCTTGGAAAACGGTGCACAAGATATAGTCAAATCCTTAGCATTTTTGTTTTTTCTTATATTTGGAGTTTGAATGTGAATGGCAATTATTTTATTCTATACCCAACTTTGTAATTTTTTGTACTATTTGAATCAGAGAGAATGTGGTTACATTTTTATTCACATGTAATCAAAATGGGCACTCTTAGATGTTAAAGGATCTCATTAGGTAGATCCTTCTGGATTTAGGACAATTTTCACAGACATATACAAGTAAGATGGGAAGTAGGACAATTTCTGTGGCTGAATATTATTCAAGGTTCTGGTGCAGTACAAATTTGTGGGATATTTTGTGATTTATGGAACAGAAAATTCCAGTCAGAATATTGGGCAGGCTTTCAGAGTATTTGACTACTGCACAGATACCTTTTTTTGTATTTGGGAAGAAGTCAGAGAGTGAAGAATTAATAGGTTGTGTTGGTAAGATATAGTTGTCATGCTGATATTTCTGCTATCTATTTAAAATTATCAATCTGTTTAAATTGTATTAGAAGTATGGACATGACCAATCAAAACTGCAAGAATAATTCTATTTTACTCAATTTCCCCCAGAGGAATATTAGCACTGGAGAAAATGTGGACTAAAAATGTTACAAATGCATTGTATGAACTACATGCATTATGATTATATTTAGCAATGGTACCTTAATGAGTTAACTTGCAACAGAAGATGATATTTAATATAATATCTGTGAGTTTCAGAAACCTTTATAATTTTATCTTTTTGAGTTAAGAAACATAAATGAGATCCCTCAGTATTACTTCACCAAGATTAATTACCAGCTCAATGGACATATTGTCATGCTGAATGGTTCTATTTACTAGTCAAAATTTTTGTAAATACTTCCTATATACATTCTTCAGCCATGAGAGAGAGGAGCAAAGTCACCAGAAAGTCCCCTGAAAGGAAATAGTTTCTTGCACCATATGCTTGAAGACTGAGATCGACAATTCATAGCAAAGAATGGACAGAAAGGGCTCATATTAGAACACATTCAGTTGACTCTAGGTGAATGACTGCTTAAACTACAATTATTTATGTGTATAAGTGGCACAAAGTGCCCTTGGCAGAAAGCACTGGCTCCACAGAAACATCAGAATTCCTCAGCACCTCTCCCTTTCTATTTAGGTAGTCAGAATGATTCCCCTCAGCTATTTTCCAGCTAAGCCGCTGGAACAAATTCTCTTAGCTATTAATGACTTATGATGATGTCATGAGCATTCAGACAGACCCCTCAAACTTTGGTCTCAAAGCATGTCTAACCATGGATTGTCATTTGGTTTGTGTTACCTTATTTCATTTCTGAATCAATTGCATCTCTCGCGAGTGGGAATTTTAGCAAACAGGATGCACGTGAGACAAACAAAAGAATGTGAAGATAGATAATGGTTCTTTTTACTTTAAATGAGAATTCAAATAGTAAAGATGGGCTGGTACAGTACAGAACATCTATGAAGAAATTAGGAAGCAGTATAGTCTGGTGGGAAAAATTAGGGAATATGACTCATTTTCTGGATTGCTATCTGACCTAGAATTAGGTGGTATTTTTCTCACCCAGCTTGACGGGCTTGAATGAGCTACACTAATAGTCAGTAGTGCCCTAAGAGGTATCCTGGAGTATCTGAGGTGTGTGCACAAGACTGATAGACAGAAAATGAGAACTAGGGCATTCACAAATATTTCTGGAGTGGCATCTGGACTCTAGGATACATTAGGGCATTTGAAATAGGGGTAGATACCCATGTGTGAACAACTGAATTGAATTCTTGTTCTACCCTGAGAGCCTGGTGGGCTGGTTTGCTTGATACATATAAGTAATCTGAAATATCTTGATTCAAATAAGTAATTTGAAATATCTGGGTATCTGACATGCTGGCAGAAAATACTCAAGGCTTAGAAAATATGATCAGCTGGGGCCCAGGCAAGGTACTTTAAGACATCGCAAAGGCACTGCGTGTCTATGGACAAACAGGAGTAGCTCAGTGAGATAAATGTAGCTCAGTTATGTACACCTGTGATCCAGATAATTAAATGCACTTGAGAATTAAGCCAAACCCTTGAAATTGCATTAAATAAATTATATCAGAGATGGTTTGCTGAGACATGACAATTTTTAAAGGATGACCATTATTTTTTAGAAGTTATCAACAGAGGCCACATGCATACTACACACTCTTTCCATCTGTTTTTCTAACTTGGATTTATTTTTTGTCTTTCCAAATTGCTAGTTCTTTGACTTTGGGATTGCATCCTAATGGTTGCTTTTGGATGAGACATCTATTTTAGCCAGTGCTTTTTGAACTTGCTATAGTACATGGTAGCTGTAATAGTAACCTCATAAAGTAATAGAGGGTTCAGGAAGCAAAAATGTAACAGCAACAAAAAAATCCTGACAGTTATTGCTATACAATAATAATAAATAACAGGTTCTTGGGTCAAGCTTGAAATATAAATGAGGAATACAATACTCCAGGGTTATAGTCATTATTGAAGTTATTAAGCTCATCACAATGAAAGATAAATGCTACAAATGGATGAGAAAATGCAGTGAAAAGTGTTTTGGAAAGAAGAAAGTCTAGTTTATAAAAATAGAGTGCAAAATGGTTAAGTGGATTGTCACAGGAGGTTTGAAAAGGGAAAATATAATTTAATTATGGACGCACAGTAATAACGTATTCACATGAGAGATCTTTAAGAGAAGACAGATGGTAGGAAAGATTTAAGTGCAGGATGTAGAACATGTAGCTAGACTCTAGAGACTATTACTCAATTGCCCAGGATAAATATGGCACAACAAAGTTGGCAGTATTATGTACTGGGCACTTTGCAAGCAATATGGACTGAACAGAATTGCTAGAATCTAGCTCGGGCACAAATAGGGATAATGAAAGTAGAAAACAGTATGGGATTTTTTCCCACTGTTGTGATTTGGGAAGCAAATGTTTGTGTATAAAGTATTTTTTTTGAGGTGTCTTGTGGAGTTGTCTCTATCTTGGTTAGCTTGTTAAGGAAATATTGACAAATGGAGTGGTGAAGATCATGGTAGTTGAAAAACCGTGTGTATGAAATTATTATCCTTGCCTGGAAGCATTCATCAAAAAGCTAGGACAATGGGTGTATCTAAAACACCAAAATAGAAACAATGTACTAAATTTTGGGGTACATTTTCTTCACTGTTGCAATAACCTTAGATCCCTATCAGAAATTGTGTTCTGCCCAATGATATTAGGTGTGGCAGGCAATAATGATATTAATAGCAGTAAAAATAATGAAGATAGCTTTTACATTTAAGAGTTTTCTGGCTTGTGGTTTTGTTTGTTGGTTTGTTTGTTTGTTTTCTCTCTGCTTTTTAAGGGTTTTTTTTGAGTTTTAATTTAGCTATATATATATGTTTAATGTAAAAACATGAGGCAGAAACAAAGCATGAAAGTGTAAGAATGTATAAAAGGAATGCACCAAACATAGTGTTAGGCCCTGCAGATTTGATGAAATTATTCAGAAAGAAGAACTGCTGGTCTGAGCAAGAGAGTGAAAGATGTTATTGACATTGGTTAAGAGCACCCATGGGAAAAAGAAGCATGCACATTTTTGAAAGGTCTTTCTATGACTGTGCTGCTATTAATGAAAGATGATCTTAACTAGCTAAAATTTCAGTATAAGACAATACTCCTCTGCAACTACATAAATTAGGAGGTATATTTAGAGTAATGATTAGACCGTTGATTTGGCAATAAGGCAATATTAAAATTAAGCTGAGAAGGAAGTTGTTATTATTAGGGAATCCATTAATTGCTGTCTGCCCAAACTTATTAGCTCAGCCGCAGACACGTATATTAAATTAAGCCCATTTTTCCTTTGAACAAATTCATAGCATTCATAAATTCCAATCTGAATAATAAATTCAAGCATTCTTAGCTGCATTCTTACTGTATCTGAGCATGTCCATTATGTTACATGGATGAATTAGAAGAGGAAAAAAGTGAAGAAAAAATTTATTAATGAGGTTTAGAAATATTTAGCGTATTTTAAAGGATCAGTTCTGATTAGAAGTGTTACATCATTAACAGAGTTCTGGTCAGAAAATGTAATACAGTTGATTTACATGATCTCATTTCTGTAGATGATTTTATGAAAGCAATACATTTCTCATTATGAAGCAAAAATCTTAGAGTAAAGACATTTAGTAAAGAATGCTAACTTTAAGAAAAGGTGATACTACTAGTATTAATGAAACTGTATTCACAACTAATATGATACAGAAAGTAAATGGAAATTATCAAAATATATGTTTCACTAGAATATATCTTTTTGTAGACAAAATTCAATTCACTGTAAGTTTCTGTAGTTTTCAGTGAATTAATACTGTTTTTTCAAATATGAAGTTTTACTAAAATAGAAGAAAATGCTCTTTTAGGCACAAAAAAGACAGTTACAGATCCCTCTTCTGTCTGGATTAATGAGAAATCAATGCAGGATCAATTTTTCAATCAACAGTGGAAGAAGAAGAAAACCTGGGAAACATAATTGTGTGACATAGGTCCTTTTGCATCAGACTGAGTGCTCCGTAACTCTGATTGGAACAGGATCCTTTATTATGCCAAAGTAACAAAACCAGATTGTCAGGAAACTCAAACAATGGGGCTATAATCCATAATAGATAATCCATACTGGAGAATTCCTACTGAATAACTGTTCTATCATAACTTAGTTATTTTCCATAGTTCTCAGCTAGCTCTATCCAAGACAAAATTGCTACAGAAGGGACAAGCCCTTGGCAATGTGAACATGAGCCAATTTGTGCTTGGAAATTGAGCCTATGATTTAATTCTGTTTCTTGCTCATTTAGAAGTGTGAATATCCACAGTATAACTCCTGTGGTCTTGGCATTTGGGCCAGAGATTCATAGATGGGCTTAAAAATTGTAGGTTTTGTTGTTGTTTTTATCGTTGTTTTCCTTTCTGCTTTCTTCAGTTAATTATGCAATTCCTTCTAAAAAATCCTGTTGGATTTCTAGAGCAGCCTTCAATCTCCCTGCCTTTCCCTCTGACTGACATTGGACAAGCAGACTAGAATAGAGCAATGAGAAATTTTATTTAATGTAATAAGTTTTAAAACCATTTTTTTTCAAGTGTAATTGTACTCTGTGTTAAACTACTAGAATGGTTTGTTGCCTTAATTTAAATTGCTGTAGTTATGACCAACAGTATTCATATATAATTCTGTCCTCTTTGAACTCAAGGCAGATGTTTGGGACTAGATTCTAAAAAGGCTTTCAATATCATCTGAGATGTGCATGCCCAGGTGGAATTCAATGCAACCTGGGTTACCTGAGATATCTGTCCAGGGCTAATATAGTTTTTAGTCTGAACTGGCAGCTGGAATTCAGGAAAGATACTTTAGCATACCTGAAATGTTAGAGATGATTATGTTAAAGCCTTTTAAGTGTTCCCTAGCTGAAACATAACAGCTGTATTGTGAGCACAGGAATTTACACATTGCAGTCTGTAACTGAATTGCAGCTCCTAAGGTTGGGTGAGTTAAATCACAGCTAGGCTATTTGACTTTTATATTGCTAGAGATAAGTGTGATGGATCTCACACTTGTGAATAACATCCTCAGGATGGAACTTCCAATTAAAAATAAGAACACGCATATAAAATAAGGCAGTAAAATAGTATCCTTCAAATATTTTTTCATGGTCAAATAATATTTTATTAAAAGAAAATCAGAATATTATAAACAAGACACACAATTGATTATTTTAAATAATGTTTGCTGTTATATTGGGACAAAGACAGATATATATACTAGATTTTAAATTTTTACAACATATTAGTATATGATCTTTGATCAAAAAAGTAAGATAATATCCTAATAACAACAATGGCAAAAATAAAAATAAGGCAGTTTTTGTTTGTTTGTTTGTTTGTTTGTTTTGTTTTGGTTTTGTGTTTTTTTTTTTTTTCTGCTTCCCAAGAGTGTTTGCCTATTGATTTCAGGAGGCCATCCTCAATTTAGATTCATAGAAATAGATCAGAATAAACCAAAGAATATCAGCCAATTTATTTCAACATACCATGGTACATTAATTATGAAATAAAAATATGTGCAATATCGTCTCAAATAAACATGTTTTCTTTTTGTTTTACTAATGTCAGTCCAAAAATCATCAGCGAATACAGGAGAAAGATGAAAATAACTAAATCCCACTCCCTCTTAGAAAAGTAGCCCTATTAATTAATTCAGTTGTGACTGAAAGTTAGAAGCCATGGACTTTGCTATACTATGTGAGTTTGCAGAATGAGTCTAGTTCTAGTTAGAATCCATAAAGCACACAGATCAATATAACCACAATTGACGCTAATTGACAAGCCAAATTGACAGAATAAAGGCAGAGGCCAAGAAACCAGATACTATGTCTTTTTTTCTTCTCCCTTCCCTCACTATGATGCATGTGTTCTGACAAAAGTTCTAACTTTCTGAAAATAGAGGTTATATTAGCAGATAAATAGATATATCTATTAAGATTTTTTCCTTATTCAGTTGTAAAGGTGAATTTTAGTGTACTCATTCTGCTGAAATTCTCACAGCTGCAACACAGAGTTCTGCTGTGCAAGTCACCTTTGCTTTTCTGTACAGTCAATGGGGAGAAATGGGAACTGTACAGGTTCATGTGACATTTTGGAATGCAAAGAACTTTTCATCTGTAGACATATACACCAAATTTAGCTAACAAAATATGGTCATATGGGTGTAAACTCTTGTGCCTAAACTCTTATTACAGTCATCAAAGGAACAGCCAGTATAGAGAATAAATAATAAATAGAATAGAGAATAGAAATAATCTCAGATCAGTTTTAACAGAACTTAACATAAAGCTCAACTTTTATATACAGTATTATTTTGAGTTTCCTGGAGTATCCGACACGGCCTCCAGCTGCCACTTGAGAAGCTTATAGTCCTGGTTCATGTCTGTGAGCTCCATGGGTGTCCTGGTTATCCTAGGATATCCTAGGACATCTCAAATCAGCCATTTATGCTTTGGCTTTTTTAGCTTTTCATTGACTGTATGTGGAATTTAGATCCTTAGTTCACATTTGGACACCTATGTTTGGATGTCTGAATCTCTAAATAAGCCTTATCCATATTTAGAAAGAGATAAAGCATGTTTTAAAAGTTTTATTTCTTTCCATTCACTCTAACAGGAATCTAGGGCACCTAGTCTAAATATATGACTACAACCATAAACAGCTGCATTTTCTCAAATTAATTCCACACTTTGAGTCTTTGGCTTGGGCCATCTATTCCTTTGCTGTAAAATAGCATAGTATGAGTGACCTACCTGAATGGAGAGGCAAAGATTCTGAAATGTCCTTCTTACTCCTCAGTAGCATGGAGTTCTGGAAAATACCAGCCTCATAATACATCTGAGTTCTCAGACCCCCAAGGAACCCTCCCTCACTTCAAGGAGTCTGTCTCCATCAAGAAATGGCCCCATTGAGCCCAGGTATTCTTGCTCTGGATTAATCTTGATGGCGAAGGAGACTGGGTGGGAAGGGGTAAGAATTTAGAAGTTTTAGGTCTTAATATCTCAAAGATATTAAAAGCACAAATTAATATATGAAAATACCTGGAAGTAGTTTCCTGTCTCAGGAGGGGCTCATATACAGAAATGTCATGCTAATTCCAAGGAAATCATGCTGATGGCTGATAATGAAAGCATTCTTTTCCTCCTTTATTGCATCCTTGTAATATTTATTGCACAAAATTGCATATTATTACCCAAAAGTCCATGGTGAAGAAAACATTGAAAATTCCTTCTGAAACTAATATTGAAGTTATAAGAAGGATTAGTAGAAATTTCAGTAGACTTAAGCACAGATCATTAAGAGGAGCCAAAACTAATAAAAAAGATCCTTTGCATTATTCAGAAACAAACTCTAAAATACATTTTTAATTCAAAATCATTAGAAATATCTCCAGATTTATAGTAATTAACTATATGCCCTGTTACCTTCTGTAAGGTTTAAAAGATTACAAGAATCAGAGCTAAATGAGAATGAATTGGTTTAAGCTTTAGAAATACTAGTCATTGTTTTAAATGAAGTCAGTGTTCTCATTTGCCTTCTATCTCTCATGAAAAAGGCTGTACAACATAATCACTGTACAGAATTTATAGATAATTATTGGAAAAAAAAATCAGTTTCCCAAAATCTGAACTGAAATGGAATTTTTGTTTGAAGAAGTGTCTGAGAAGAGTGAAGCAGAATGAGAAATTTCATGCTGGATTTTTCACTACATTAGGCAGTCTGTGTGTGGCAAACAAAAACAGCTCAAGTTTTTATTCCTAATTAACTTTGATTCCTGGTAAATTATGCATATGAACATAGTTCTGTAAGCAAGTTTTAATTATTTTTCATGTTAATATAATACTTCAAACCAGATATTGTACATGACTATTATGTTCATCATCACACTATCTTTCTCATCAGATTCATCTTATCACTAGAATTTTCATTGAATTACCATATAGAATGGTAGAACAGTTTTAATTTATTAATTTTTCTCTTATTTCTCCATCTCTACCAAAGTTAAGTTGCAAGCTTGAGTTCTATCATATAATTTGTGTAACAAGCTATTTGTAAACAACTGGGTAGATCATGATGCAGCTTTCTAAACCAAATATTACATTTCTATCTGTTTCCCAGTATTTTGAATTAGACATATGGAAAACCAATTGTAACACATAGATGAGTCTTCAAAAATATGGAGGAACATTTTTGTCTTGTTAGTTCAACAGACATTGGGATAATAATGCATTAATGCAAAATCCAGGAGTTGCTTTATAAAATGGAAATTTTTATTTTGTACTCAAAGTTTGAGCTGAGTTTGAATTTTCAGACCACATGCATAGACAAGGTTAAGTCAAAAGGAGCACATCTATATAATAGAAAAAACATTTCAAATAAATGCGGAGTTTCAACTCAAAAGCAGTAATAAGGTTGGTAAATAAATGGCATTGCATTAAACTTTTAAAAAAAAAATAATACTTTTTAAATTGCCAGACACTTGGAGCAAGATATAACTTCTTCCATAATCACTTTCTTCCTACTGATCTTTACATAAAAATGTTGTTCGACATGCTTTTAGTATATCACACACCCACCTACACATAAAGTATGGTAATCTGATTTTACTTTGATGTATAGTTCTGTAAATTTGCATTCAAATCAAGGAGTCTGAGACTCACTAATAGTACAATTGACTTATGCCTATCCATGGTATTTTACATTAATGGAAAAAAATCAGCATAAATGAGGCCTAATCAAAGTTAATACTCTAGTTGCTTGGCCATGTTAATACCTTAGTCTGGTATTCATTGCATATTCAAAAATTCTATTCAGTACAAGTATTCAGTGCAAGCAATGCAGTAATGATGGGCAAATCTTTAACCAATAGATTCTGCTCTTAGTTAATTCCCAGTGTTGAAATACATTAAAATAATATCTAGAGCATATGTTTTGAATTAGGGCTGATAGTTAGCTATGAATAATCTGGCTAGTGGAAAGAAGGGGT
This sequence comes from Toxostoma redivivum, assembly GCA_013397375.1. Taxonomy (NCBI): domain Eukaryota; kingdom Metazoa; phylum Chordata; class Aves; order Passeriformes; family Mimidae; genus Toxostoma; species Toxostoma redivivum. The sequence continues at coordinate 69,716 of VXBI01001504.1, forward strand.
GTGTTCTTCAGAAACTGAGTTGTTTCTTCCTCTTTTGGGAACTGAATAACTACATACAGCTAAGAAAAGTTTTTTTCATTTGAGAGTTGTGAAATAAAGAAATTAAATTAGGACCCTAATGTATGTGCCTAACACCATTTAAAATATCTTAGGGTAACTGAGAAACGTACCTAGTGATGGCAGATGTGCACAGGTTGAAGAGAACTTCATATCATTCTGGAGAAAAAGATGGAGACCAGAGATCATGTTCTATGACACTTAAAATGTCACTGACCCCTATGTAAATGCACTTGAATGAGGACACACTGACACTATTATCAGTTATTCAAAATGCCTGTCTCAAGTCCCTGAACACCAAGATGAGGACTAGGGTAAAGTGGCATCTCCCATGGTAGAAGAAAGTCCAGTTTGAGGCCACTTGAGGGATATAAATATACAAAGGTCTGTGGGGTCTGAGGAGGTACATCCCTCAAGTGGATCCTGAGGGAACTGGCTGATGCAATTGACAAGCCACATTGCTCTCATTTTTAAAATAGTGCACCAAAGGGGACCCTGATAACTAATGATCAGTTAATCTCATTTCTGTGCCTTCTAAAATCATGAAGCACAACCTCCTGGAAGATATGTAGAAACACACAGAAAACAAGGAGACAATTAGAGAAAGGGACAATTGTGCTTGACCAAGTGATTAGCCTTCTATGATAGAATGACTACATCAATGGAGAAGGAAAGTGCTACTGTTGTCATTCTGCCCAGACTTCTGTAAAGCCTTTGATATCATCCTCCATAACATCCTTGTCACTAGATGCAGAGGTGTGGGCTTGACAGATGGACTGTTAGATGGAAAAGGCATTGGCTGGATGGTCCTGTCCAAAGAGTTATGGTCAATGGCTCAATGTCCAAGAGGAAACCAAGCAGTGTCCTTTGAAAGTCCATACTGGGACAATACAATTTTTTGTCTTTAGCAATGGCATAGACAGTAGGATTGAATGAACCCTCAACAAATTTGTAGATTACGTCAAGCTGACTGGTACAGTTCATAGACTTGAAGGAAGGAATGCCATCCACAGAAACCTTGAAGAATAGGCTCATGCAAACCTCATGAAAGACACTCGTGGTCTTGGTAAGGCAGCTGAGGTAGTGATCTTTAAAGCTCCCTTCCAACACACAGCATTCTATGACCCTATGCTCTAAGATTCCAACTCAAGACTTAATATGTTAATATTAATTTGTTTATTCATTAATCAATAACAATAATAAATAAGTGATTCTTATAACATACTAGAAATAAAAATAGTGAAAAGTAAAATTTTTATGTAAGCACACTGTTTTTAACATGCCTTATTAAATTAGAAAACACAGACAGAAGACAAGACAGCTAGGTGCTTACACAGAAAATTAATATGTTTTTACATAATAAGAAAAATAATTTAAAAAATCATTAAAATTTATTGTTTAGCTTTTGCAAAGAAAAATTGTGTTTCATTTAGTGAATTCTTTCTTGATTATATGTTTGAGACTGAGAATGAAAATAAGGTAATAGAGTTTTGGAAGAGCTTTTACAAAATCATCAAGATTTGTGGCACAAGAAACCAAGATGTATTCATATAGATGGAAGAGAATGGTTCTATCAATTCACCATCTATTTAGATGGAGTAAATCTTCCAGAAGACCGAGAGTTTACAGAAATGGTGTCTGTCTGTCGATCTACCTATCCTTTTCTGTTGGACATCACTAGGTGCAGAGGGCTAGTCTGTGCTCTTATTGCTGTTCACTGGACATTACTCAATGCAATGTGCTGGTGTATTCTAGAATGCCATAGAATTTCTTGAAAGAGATGTTGGTAGTTCTTAACTACTAAAGGAGTGGAATGATGCTATGCCAAAAAAAAACAACCAAAAAACACATTGATATTTGCAGATATTGAAACCAGTTCTGCCAAGGCACCAATCTAGTGTTGAATAAATGAAAGAAGAAGTTAGAGCAAATAACATATTTTAGGTTTTAACCTTATTGGACACATTTATATTATTGCCCAGTTTGCATAAATGAAACAGTAAAATACTTCAAAAAATTAAAAAGTGTGATAATGCTAGAGGCTGGATAAGTTCATCACCACGAATATTTAACATTTCATGTGCTTTTTGAAATATTCACAAAATAATGATGGTTTTATTGTCTCAAATAGACAGCCAGATTTTTCACTTTAATTCAAAATGTCTGTCCCAGAAATCATTTCTCCAGGCTAAACCATGGCATATGTCTCACTGCCAAGCAAAATTTTTAACACGGAAAAGCATTAATTTTTATTTTACAGACCTGCAAACATAAGGGAAGATTACACTTTCAGATGAATTTCTGAATTCAGCTAACCGAAGAGCTTCATTTTATAATATGGATTATAAATTGTGCTGGCAATTATTCTGTAATGTGACTAATCCTTTTTATTATCTTAATAAAAAATAAAATATGTTTCACATTCTCAGTGGAAAAGCATTTCAGGAGTTTTTAGCACAGGGACTCAGCATGCTCATGTGCATTCTCCTACACTTATCTACAAGTTAATACCTTGATCTTGCAATAAATGTCATGCAGGCAGAACATGGCTTTTAATCCCTCAGTACAACTAAAAACTTATATCTATGAGGTCTTATTTTAAAGGCAAGTGCTTTATTTGAGTGCCTTTACAACTGAGGAAATAAGATGAAACACACAGCCATGAACTCTTGATTGATACAGGCAATCATTGTTTTTTGTTGGCAGAAAAGTCTGTCAAGAAAAGCAAGTGTGTTTTCTTGGTGTTTTATTGACTAGTTAGGTTTAAAAGTAGGTCAAAAGTAGCCCTATCCTGGCACTTTCTTTACAATTGTACAACTGAAAGCTTAATAAAATTAATAAAGACATGTATTGGGCTAATATTTATTATTGAGTTGGTTTATTTTTTTATAAGTTTCTTATATTCATATGTGTTGGAACCCTGCATTTTTAACAGGTAGTTAGCTGAATTGAAGTTAAGCAGATAATAATATAGGCCAAAATGTTGAATAAATCATTGCTTTAAGAAAAGTAAATAGTTATGTGTGGTTATGATTGTGAGTAGAAATGAGCAGCCACCGGCTTTGCCAGCTACTTGACTTCTTTCAAAGGTTCCATGGTGGGAACCATGGTTCCTCTGTCCAGGCTGGCAAAGCTTGGAAAACTTACAGCTGAGTATAGATGGTGTTTCTACAAACATACCAATAGCTAGAAAAAGCAACGTAGATATGTTCTTATAGTTATCAAATCTCTTTCTATCTGAAAAATACAGCATATTATATTATTTTAAAAATATTTTTGTTTCTATCTAAGTTTGAATTCTTTAGCAAGTAATTGAACAAATCTGTTTTTTTACTTAAAGACTATCTCTGCTGAGATGATACCTAAATAACAATTCACATACTAATTTATAGCCACACAAGAAGAATATAAGAAATGTTTTTCAAGGACTGAATGTTTTTTTGCTTAAACTGAAACTTTTTGTAACACTATGCAACTACTATATGTTACTTCAGCATGAAGAGGTTTAATTTGATGCAACTGATGTGAAGAGTTTCCATGCTTGCTGTAAATGTGTCATCTGTAGCTTAAAATCTTTCAGATACCATCATTAGCTTTTCTACTGCCCATACCATTGGTAAATGTAATCATCCTATTTTGTTCACAGTATAAACTTGAAATATTTTGCATAAATATTGGTAGCTGCTGATAGCTCAATGTTTCTCCAGCTAGCTGGAGCTTGTACATTCTTTTCCATAAAATCAAGATCCAAAAATTGAAGTAGATTAACTAAGAATTTTGTTTTCCTATTAAAAATAATAATTTCCTCTACTGAAAAATATCAAGTTCTCTTTTTACCTGTACCATACTCATTTTTAGAGTAATTTTATAATTTGATGAGTCCTTTATTTGCTTAGTCGATTTTTTTACCAGGACTTGGTTTCATATTATCCTATAAATTTTTTAATCCATATTTCAGATATACCATCAAATTGAAACTTCTAGCTTTTAGCAGCTGATGCATTTTTCAGGATAGTGATAATGCTCTGTTATTTCCAACTTTTAATGTACTTATAACACTTATCCATAAACCTACCTTCTAAAATAGAAAAATAGATCAACTTTGATTCACTTTGAGAGATAGTCATATGTGACTTTTAGAAGGAAAGGACTGTGAAATTTCATGGATGTTTTTCTGCAAACCTGGGGTATTCTATTTACTCAGGTGGAGAAATATATAAGCAGTAAAAGGCAAGATAGGCCCAGTGAAGAGTAGAGCTGCAGGTTGTCAAATAATAGGTTTTAATTGTATGGTATTTAATTTTTTACAACTTCTTTGCTTCTCTTCAGTCTTCCTCTAAACTACAACTTAGTGTACTGATTTTTACTTATGCAATGTATACAGACCAGTGAAACTTAATTTTGGTGAGTAGATGGATGTAAAACTGTGAAGTTTTGCATAAAATAGAAAAAATAAGATGAAATAGTGCCTTCAAGTGAATGAATTCATTGTTCCTAAGAAAAGTCAAATTTTGGGGAAAGTGCTGATAAAATTAGCAATTGTATAGGGGTTAGAAATGAAGGGGTTTTTAAATCAGATATGTAAATAAGTGGCAGGTAATTGATTTTTTTAAAAATAGGAATCTACACAAAAATAATTCTGTCCTGTGAAAATGTTGATCAATTAATTTTAAGTAATTATGTCTCACCTATGGCTCCACTTCTTTTCTACTTTCACCTTTAACATCCTCTATTCCTTGCATTCTTTTAACTTTTTCTTTATTATTTTTTAACTTAGCTCCTACGAGTTTGTTTTAGTTTCTAGCCCTAATCATCTTAGAAATATTAAAACAGACATATTTTTTTCAGAATTGCATATTGTGTTTGGCTAAGAGAAAGGAAAAATATGTTCTAGTCAAAGCATGACTGCCCCCATGATAAGGAAAAGAGGAGTCTCTTTTTCTCGTTAAAGAGACAGAAGCATTCAGTAGCCCACATCTAGGTAGGTCTGAAACTTCCTGTGATCGTCTACTGAGCTCCCACTTAGGTCTTACCTTTCTGTCAGCTCTGCAGGTGCCTTCAGCATGCCAAAGAACTTCCAGTGGAGTGGGATGCCTGCTGGTGGGTGGCTCTTGCATACCTAGATGTGTGTTGACTGGGAAATATCAGGGACCTATTCAATCTGTAGTCATCTACATAATAACACCTAAATTAGTGTAATTTGAAAGGTGAATCCCATTCTGAGACACCTAACTCAAGATATTTAAAGCAAAAGCTATTTCATCATCTTCTTTAACTGGATTCTTGACAGGAAGATACACATCCATGGTTTTTCAGTTGCTTACAGAAAGATGAGGGATCCTCCATTAGATGTGCCTGTCTAGAATTCGTTCTTTCTAAAGAAGTAACAGTATTTTTAATATATAGTAATTTGAATTTGAGTTATAATTAAAGAAACAAATACAGTATACTTTGGTTAGTATTGAAGACAGGGAGTTATCCATCAAAAATAATGTATTTAAAGGTCTCTTGAGACACATACAGGTGTTGTTTGATGCTGAAAATAAAAAATAAAATATACAAGGAGTGAAGGCATTTTAAGTACTTGATTTTGGGTGACTGCATTATTCATAGGAAACAAATATTCTTACAAAGTATGTCCCTAATCCCAGTCACACCAAAGATTTTAGGACTATGTGATGAAAATTCACAGCTGGGGAGAAAAAACAGTATTTATCTAAAAATTGATTGTTTTTTTGTTAAAAGAGAAAAAAATAGTTTTTATGTATTCAGCACAAACAGATTAGCAGCAGTGTAAAAATATAGTGCAAGTACATGATAAGCTCAGTGAGATGTATATAGAGGTACCTTCATGCTCTTATTTTTGCAGTTAAAATAACAAAAAGTAGAGAGAAGCCAAAAAGTGCCCAAGGCTCTCATAATATTATGAGTTTGAGAAGAACAAAGTGGTCTGCTGAGGACACCTGTCTTTCTGTTTCAGTGCAGACTCATAAGTCTTGTCCTTAAACCTTGAAGAGAGATCTTAACAAATCTCAAAAGAACTTGATTCTGTAGTAGGAGAAAAGAAGCATGTGTCCAAGTCATCTCATTGCAATTTACCACCGCAGAAATGATTTTACTCTTAATTGGCTTCTTCTGCAATAACTTCACCTCTTACAATGATCAACCTACTGCAGAGCCAGGACTGGAGAGCACCTTTATCACCTAGTCACACTGTAGACCACCTAGTTTCAAAGGACTACAAAATAAATCTAATGATAGAGATTGACCAATGTCCTGTTTCTAGAGAAAGACCACATTCTTCAATAATATATTTGTCTAATTTCTCAGGTTGTATAATGAGGTGAAATGATATTTTATTTGTTGCTTTTTTTTTTCCTGAGGCATTAACACAATACATAAACAAATGCCATTAAAATCATGGAAGGCTATGTCATTAAAAAACACAAAGTGCTGACATGGTGAACACTGATTTTTTGAAGACATTTGTGAAGGTTTTAGTAAATATTTCCTTTAATGTCAGGAAACAAAAGGATTTGTGCACCATTTTGAAGTGCAAGGGTTTGAAGTCCCACCTAGCACTTCCAAGAATAAAAAAAAATTCATAGTTGAGCTCAAATTTTATTTCATCATCTGACTTTGCTATGTACCATATCTTCTCTTCAATATGTTAAGTGACACCATATGAGTAGGAGAAAGTACCTTTCTGTGACTTCAGGTAAAAATATTTTCTGATAGACTGCATTCTCATAATTTGTTCTGTGTAGTGAGACAGACATGCCAGATGTGTGAGAGTGGGCCTTTGATGTTGACAGTGAGGAGTGTGCCTCCCTCTGTTGACAAAGTAACAAATGCTAAGTTTCACTGCCAATCTTCTCAAGACCATGTAAAAATTTTATTGCAGGTATGCAATAGAGGCAAAATTGTAATATGAGCCTGTGCCGTTATCAGTGCATGGGGGTGTATGCAAAGAACTTTTCAGGTATAAGAAAGATCGGAATTCAGAACATCTAAATTTAGTATGTGTTCTGATACAATATACTAAAATTGCTAGATCAAAAGCCATTGACATTAATAACAGTCTTTCCAATGTTTACAGTAGATATACTATCAGGTCTGCTATACATATGTACAGATTAAATGTATGTTATGTACAGAACTTAACTGGCTCCCAAAGCCAACCTGTCTTTACATAAAGGTTGAACTGTTAGAGAATATAATGCCCTCAGTCTGAAGACTCATGTCACTTCAATGAAAAGTGAATGAGATCCTTAAGTGGTAGAGACAGAATGTTATTTTATTAGAGAATAAAATGGTGACTAGAAAGACTGTAAATGTATTTTGTACGTGTAAAGTATACTACCTAACACAGAAGTAGATTCTCAGAGTAACTGATATTGTTGATCAATAAATTACCTTTCAAATCACTTGGGCACATGAAGAGTATGCTTTTTGTCTGTTTTCTGTGTATTTTGTCTGCAATTTATACTGGTCTCATCAAAGTGATGTTAAATCCATGCATTATTTTTCACCACATAACTGAATTTTAAAGACATTCATTATTTATACATGATTACTAATATTACATCCTTTAATTTTATAGTGCTCACTAATGAATGAATTATTTTATTGAAAAGATTTTATTTTTTCATTTGTATTGTGATTAGTGTCCTAGGCAAGTTCTCTGTTTATTCATTTGAATTTCATTAGCATACACATTCTAAAATATTTGCCATATACAACTATGCAGTTTTTTTGCCTAACTTTAGCCCATGAATAAATATGGACAAATCAGTATACAAATAAATATTATTCTTGGTGATAATTGCCAGGAAAACAAAAAGCAAAGAAAAAAACATCACCACCACAGAAATTATTAGATGCTTTGAATTTTTCTGAAGTTATTTTAGAAACTTTCGAATGGTAAATAAAATAGAATTAGCAGTATATATATTCTAACATTTTTGTACTATTGCATTCCATTCCTTATTATAATCACTTATACCATTCTTTACAATAAACTATTCTTGAATGACATCATGTGTCTCATGTAAGCCACTAAACATAAATTGCATATCAGTCTTAAGGGAAGGAAAAGCAGGTATAAAAACATTGTCATTTCTAAAATGTAGAAGGACAGAGAAATTAATTAGTAGATGTAGAGAAACCATGTGAAAAATAGCAATATAGAAAATTAAGTGACCACAATTCAGTCTTTGTCTACGGATTTGTTTGAATGTGATGGCTATACAATATGAATATCTACTGTATATCTATTAATGCAGCAGTATTAAATTGTGTTTGTAATTTTTAAAATTGTTTCTCTGCATAATATTTTTTTCACTCTGTAGTTTTCAGCTGTTTTTTTTTTTTTTCATATCTCTTTTTATCATAGGAACGATTGAAAATGAATATATTTTTTTATACCTGAGAGTAGGCACCATCAAACCATGTTTAAGTATTCAAGGAAATGGCCTGATTTTCTGAGATGGTAATAGTAATGGACAATTAAAACGCTTCTTGAACAGTAATGATAAGAGCGGTTTATGCATTATTTTGTTGTTGTGATAAAGAAATATTTCTATATTAAATTTATTTCTATGATTTTAGGATCAAACACAGCATTCTGAAAATAATAGATGCTTTTCCTGATCAATCTGGAAGTAGAGAGAGGAAGGTAAAATGTTTGTTTGAAAGCTAGGGTTATCTTCCTCCTTTCTTCTCTTTCAAATTCCTCTTTCCTTCTTGCACCATTTACAAGTTATTAAATTTTTCATTGTGCAGCTTGTGCATCTCCTGCCTGATCACTTGCCTTTCCTGGTGTCAGGTCAGCAGTTTCAAAAGCAAGGCCAGCTAAGCTGGTTGCATGTGTACCAGTTCTGTTCACAGCAGAACAGAGTTACTCAAACCCCATTTTTTGCAGGTAACTTAGCAGAAGTGTTGACAGATCGTTAGGCAGCTCTTGAGGCCAAAAAGTGCCAATAGCACTGTTATTCTTCCTATGAAGTAGAAGTATGATGGATCACAGTTGTTTAAAATGACTCCAGAGTACTTTTGTTTCAATGCAGCAACCTATGGTCACATGCTTACGGCACCTCGATATAGTCAGTGCTTAAGAGAAATCAAAGATTTCTGCTAAGTTTTTGTTGTTTCTCTGTATATATTTTGCATAGTAATAATAACTTTACTGTTGAAATAATTTAGAAAAAATACAGCTAGCCTGTCAGACAGAGAGACTGCGTGCTCAATACCCATGCAAGCACAGAAATACCTACCTTGGATAGGCTTCCTAATATTCTTTGTTCCAAGATGTGGATATCATATGTTACATAACGCCCTTTTTTGTTTCCTGCATCTGTGACAGCATTTCAAAGGAATTTTGATATAATGCTCATCACAAATGGCACAGAGCTCCGCAGGTCAGCTTCTGCTGCTTCTACAGAGCTCCATACAGGAGTAGCATCATTTTTAATGAACCTACACTAGCCAGATTATATAAATCTGATAAAATAATAAAACCAGCAACGAATGTGACACAACATCCTTCTGCTTACTCAATCTTACCCATGTAGAAAATGGACAGACATTATGAGAGGCATATAGATTTTAAAACCGGAACAATTTAAGAAATATCTAACCTGACTTATTACACATGAACAGAACTTGACCCTTTCATTTATTAATTATCTCTACAATGAAGTAATTCAATTAGACCAGAGAGTTTAGTATAGCACCAAAAAATCATAGCACAAAGAACATTATAGTTCCACAGCGTTATATGGTTTATTATTATACAATACAGTCATAGTGCATGGCTGAAGAAAAGAAAACACTTTACTAGTTTATTAAAGTTAAAATATCAATTACATTTTGAAGCACAACATTTTTATTTTGTAAACCAGCCACAAATGGTAAACACTTTAGTGTGTATAAATCATGCCAAATCCATTGTGGGCCTTTCTCTCCCAACTGATTATGGAGAGAACTTACTAAGTATGTACTGAATACACCTCCAGATAAGATGAAGTATTCATTGTAATACTTCAATTAGAAAAGAAATCAATAAAGAACTTTAGGAATTCATCACTATCTACCTATTATAAAGGTAATTCCCCATGATAACTTATTTATCAGCTAATACCTAAACCAAAACCTAATAATCTGAAATTACACTCAGCAGTGATTTGAGATAAACCTGTGACACTGCACTGAAATGGATTTGATGCAGTCACACTGTTTATTTTGAGGTCACAACTGTCAGGACGGTAGCTTTCAGCTGAGGGGTGTAGTGACATCTTAAGCTTTTCCAGTGAAATTGCTGAGGCTATATTATGACTTCCCCCATCACATGCCTCCTGGTGTATTTATTATGAAGACTGCCAGCCAAGTCATGAAAAACACCTAAGAACTTTCTGGCAATATCTTTTTCCCAAGATACATGCAATTTTTCCAAATTGTATTATCCTGGGAAATTTTTTCTCATAAACTCAAGGACTCTATGATCTAGTTTTGTATTTTTTCAGAAGTTCCCTAGGAGATGAGTTAAAAAGATGTTACTTTTTAGAGAAGCCCAGATGAATGGAAATTAACTTTCCTTCCCTATGCTAAGTAAGGCTAGCAGAGGAACAAAAAGTCATGCATGGCTGACACTGAAGTGTAGTACAGATCTATTTTATACATAATACATTGATGACATTTTTCAGAAGATGTTCGTTCTGTTACTCCTGTAGTGCTGCTGAGGTCTGTGAATCTTTGTATCTCCCTGCATATCTTACAGTCGGGTTGGCAAGTACTACCCAGGTGCAGTCTTACCTTAAACAACTGGATTTTACAATATTGTGTAATTCTTCACGGTTTTTAGAAATTGGATTTTCTTTCCTTTCCCTAGCCCTAAATGGACTTTTATATCCTACCATACAATTGTGACAAAAAAATCCTTACCAACTGGGATAAGTTAATCAGTTTTTCTTTCCCATTTTCTCATTAAATTGCCTGTAACTGCATTTTTGGAATTAAAGAGGATACTATATATATATATACACATACAGATAGACATACAGATGGATAACAGACATTCTGTGTACATGTGGATGTTTGCACAGACAAAATAAAAACAGAGAAAAAAAAAGTAGTTTAATGTTTAGCAATGGAGAAAGAGATTTTAGAGAGTTGAAATCCTCAAAATTTTAGATTTTAGGAGAAAAACTGTGCTTTGGTGGTTTAATTTTCAGTAGTTACAATGAAAATACTGTTCTTGAAAATATGCATCCTCGTGCTCTTTTGTGTTCAGTTATTTCCTGTGTGGATTTTGCAGAATTTGGGATTCAAAGCTGACCTCTCAGCAAAGCTCTGTGGCACCCTGAGTTGTCATGTAAAGAATACTCCTCACAATAAGAAAAAGCAGAACTTATTTAGTTGTTTCACAATAAAAAAGATATTAAGAAAAATAACACATAGCCATTAAGAGTGAAGCTTTCTAGAAAAAAAAGAAATATATAATCCATTGTATATACTTTACAAACACTTGTGCAAGGTAGCGATAGCATTTCTACGGCTACATTCATATTTGAAACAACTTATGTTGGCACAGTAATTGTTTTGGGGTTTGTTTTGTTGTTTTTGTTTGTTTGTTTGTTTGTTTGTTAACATTAAAGAATATATATTCAGGAAAGCTCACATAGTGTTTGATTTTAAAAAATTATGAAAATAGAAATTTTATGAACATAGCAGCAGAACTATGGTGAATTCCTCCAAGTGGCACATCAAGAAAGAGGCTTTGAAATTCTACAGACTTCAGACCTCTGCCTATTAGGTAGAAAAGAGATGCATCACAACCCAAATAGTCAGCTTCTGGAAATATAGTGTTTCTACTGATAACTCTGATGTTGGTATATAAAAGAAAAATGTATCTGCTCTTTTTAATGATGTGCAAAACAGGTGCAAAATACTTTTTCTATGTGTAAGGCTGTCCAGATGGTACTCATTAGAAGCAGCAATGGATAATACCCTTTCTGACTCTTTCCTTCCTCATATATCAGTTAGTGTCCCAAAACTGGAAATAATGGACTGTTAAAAGGAGTTGGACTCAGAAGTTTTTGAGAATATGCATTATTCCCCACTGACATGCCGTGGATGACAATTACTACAAATATGTGAGGAGGTCTGGGGAAGATTCAGGACTGACTTTTCTCTTTCCAGCCTTTTCTTTGTGGATACAGACTGAATTGACTGGTTGTGGAGGGAAAGAATATGTCCTGCTAGGGGACAACATGTGATTGACTTAATTGGTTGTAATTTAACATCTGAAAGTTAGACATCTAAAATCTGAGCCAGGCATTTTAGAATCCCTTTATAGTTAATGGAGAAAAATAGGCTCCTCCAGGGATATTCATCTGTTCTATCTTATGATGAGATTAATGACTCTCTAGAGGTCCCTGTTCCTTTCCATTAGCTATAAAGGGAACAGTCACAGTCATAGTACTCCCTAGGATATGGTGGGGATATTTTACTTTAACTGGGCATTCTCCTTGGAGAGCAAAACTTGCTATAATTTTTTTCTCAAGGCTCAGTATACTCAAGATTATGTTCCATTTTGTTGAGACAACACCCACTGAATCTGCTTGCGCAAGTGAAACTGAGAACAGTTTCACTGTTTCTAAGAATCTTTGTAGCCTGAGGACAACACTTTCATTCCAACACACACGCACACACACACACACACACACACACACACTCACACTCACAGAGGTTTTGTGCTGGGTTAAAATTCAGCTTCTACAAATATAAATGAGGGACAGCCAAGAGATAGAAATAGGATGCCATGTGTGTCTAATGCATAATGGCCTGGATGCTTCTTGCTTACTGAGATTTCACAAAGAAATGAGCAGGATTTTTACAGGGGCCAATGGCCATACCCAGTAATGGAGCATGAATATATTTACATGATTTGGCATCAGAAAAGATAAACATACCCTGTCCACACTTTTAATTTTTCTGTACTCTGTTCTAGTAGCAATGTGTCTGTGCTATTGCAACACTCTGTCTGTGCGCCAAACATGTCTTAAATTTCAGAGGGCTCCTGCAGAGCTGTGCCACAGCTCAGGCAGGCTGATGCACTGATGAACCTGCCTGGCTTCAGGGTCCTTCAGGCCAATACACAGATCAGGCAAACCTGTAGCTGCCTGTAGCCTGCCATAATCACCTCTCTCATCTACGACTGACTTAAAGCCAGCTACTGCTCCTAAATGTGAAATTGAATTTTTGAATTTACCATGCTGTAGCCTAAAAACAGAATACATAGCCATTTCTTAGACATATTTTTGCCAGCAGCCCCAGCTTATGCCTTGATTATCCTGCAGAGTATCTTCCTTCTTGACAGGACTGAGCAACTCAAACCTGTCAATTCAAACTGAGCAACTCAAAAGTGCTCAATGTTTGGTGTGATCTTGATAGTTTTCTAAAATAGAGATGATCCCTCTTTTTAACAAATTAGCCTAACAGTTAGAATTAAGAACACAGGAAGAGAAAAGCAAAACCAAACCAAACAACCCATATACTTCCTTCAGCATCTGAGGGATTCAAGGTCTTACAGAGCTTTCTGGACACAATTCTACTAACTTGTCTACTGATCTGAGATGCAAAAGGGCTGTGATGCACACACCAAGGACCAGAAATGGCTTATAATGCAGTCTGCAACCTCATTTTTGGTGCCCTTCCTTCTGAGGAAATCCACGTCTCCCCAAGGAGTGGACTGTGCAGGGTAGATTGTTTCAGCAGCTCACAGAAAACTCCCTGAGGGTCTTTATGCTCAGGGCTCCCCTCTTGTCTCACAGCAGGAGAAATCCAAGGCTGAAGTGGGGGACAAGTTTTGTCCCTCGACTGGCAACTTCCAGCTTTGTGATGGGAATGAGCATGGCTCCCTAAGCCTCAAAGGCTTAGAAAACCAGCTGGAATACTAGAAATATCTAGGAAATATCTAGCATAGTCAACGTCAAATTCTACTCACAGACATTGAGTAAAAATCTCAAAATCTTTATGGAGGATTAGACTGCAGGGGTGGCATTGAAATGCAGATGCTTCTAAGTCCCTTGTATTTACCTTGTATTTATTAATTTTTTAAATAATTTTCATGTAGCTTTTTATAGCCTTCACATAAACATTCCTCCAATTAAAGCATGAACAAATAAGATATGTAGGATAGTGTGTAAGGAAATAAGTATTTAATAATTTTAGTATTGTCCCTCCATGAGAGAATAATAACCAAAGTATTTTCCAAAATCCTGATGATTAGTGCATGTTTCTTAGTGGTGAAATTAGGGTAGATCTTCTGGCTAAAAAAATAAAGAAAATAGTGCGTACTTTGTGGATCACTACCTAAGAAATTTTGTTAAGATGTAGGTCATTAACTTCCTGCTAATCTGCATCTACAGGAAAGCTGAACCTACAAAGAAAAAGAAAGTTTGGGTCCAGCCTGGAGAAGAGAAGGTTGTGTGAAAGCTTCATAATAACCATTCAGTATCTGAAGGGCACCTCCAGGGATGATGAAGAGGGACTCTGTCAGGAACTGTAGGCATAGGACAAGGAGTAATGGGGACAAACTGAAAGAGAGGAAATTTAGGTTAGATATGGGGAAGAAATTCTTTACTTTGAGGATGGTAAGACACTGGAACAGGTTGCTCGGGGAGGTTGTGGCTGCCCCAGCCCTGGCAGTGCTCGAAGCCAGGGTGGATAAGGCCTTGGGCAACCTGGTGTAGGGGAAGGGGTCCCTGTCCTTGGCAAGGTGGGTTATGACTAGATGATATTTAAGTTACATTCCAACCCCTTAACATTCTGTGATTCTATGATTTAACAGGACCTATTAAGGTGAAATAAAATAGTAGTACTAATTTAATGTACTACACAGAAATTGTAAACATTCTCTGGAAGATCAGTGGTAAAACTAACTAAATTAGTAATGCAACTTTGAGAAAGCACACTGCTAGATGTGCTTGAATGATAAACTAGAGTCTTATTATCTGGATTTAACAATGCTGGAAAATCCTTTAAATACTTTGCTTTACTAAGGTTTTGAAATAGAATTTTAACTGAATCAGTTGTCCTTGTATTACAGAAAGACAAAATTTTATTGATGAAAGGGCCAAAAGTGACCTGCAGTGAAGAGATACACTGATCCAGACAATCCCTTTATCGTGCTGCTACTACTGGCAGCAGCATGTTGAGAATGTGCTTTTATTTTGAATTTATTTGAATTAGTGAGAGTCCAGATTGCTCCGATTCATTTAGAAGAAGCTTAGCTCCATTATACTGGTTTATCACTCATGCAGCAGGGTCTGTAGATGTCTAATCTAGTAATTATCACACTATCTTCCTTGGCCTCTATTAAGAAAACCAGAGCCAGTTTTCAAAAGGGGATGAAGCAAGAAACATTGTTTTTAATCTGCCTGATCTGAATTTTCCACTCTGCAGGGCAAAGGGGAGGGGTGGGGAAGGGGGATGGGAGAGAGAAAAGGCAAGGCAGGGAAAAGGGGAAAAAAGAAAAGGGAAAAAAATGTCTTGTTTCATTTTTTCATGGAGCAATTGCTTGAGTGTTTTTGAACTGACTTTGCAATATTAGAAGCTTATTTTCTCACATAAAATAGCTTTTTAGCATTAATTCAGTATTTCTACTATTGCGGCAGTGAATAGTCACAAAACATTTTGCTGTTTCTGGCACCTGCGTGAAACTGTGACTTATGAATATGCTAATGAGTCTGCAGCCAGAACTGGCTGGGGTTCAACACTGGCACACAATTAGCGCTCAGGCTACCAGCACTGCTGGGAGCCCGACTGCAGAAAGTAATATTTAGATTGTCAATCCAACGTAATGCACTTTGCAACGGAGGGTTTAAAAATAACAGATGAAAGTTATCCTGTGAGGACACAGGGAAACTTTTAATTTAAGTCCTTTCTGTTAAAATTCTGGGTGGTAATTATCCAGTTTAAATCCTTGGCATCACAAAAGATGGTCCTTGTAACACATTATATATTTCAATGGAGGAAAATAGAAGCATATACTATTAATGAATACTCCACTTAATTATGTTTAGACTACGTTTCCCTCACAACATCCATGCGTCTGTTAGCCTTGAATGCTGAAAAGCAGTTCCTTGCAGTGCATACAGAATTGTCTTCTATATAACTTCTGGGATTTATGCTTTTAATATTAGGAGAAGCTGTACTGTCTATGGGCGAGATATATGAACTAGGCATCAAGCATACAGGCAACTGTTTCCACTTACAGCACATTTCTAGAGTTAAAACATAAAAAAAGATATCCTTAGATTTAGAAATATGAACATCCATATCAAAAGTTTAAGTTGCCATGATTCATTGTGACAATACCTGGTTAGAGAGTAAACCCATATATTTTCAGAAATCAGCACTTCTAGATTATACTTATGCTATTAAATTAGAGGTGAAAATATTCTGTATTTACTATTTTTAGTAATTTACTGATATTGCAGAAATTTGAAATGGACTCATTTTCCATATCTGGACAGACCATAAGACTCAGAGTGTTTAGAAAACAATTTATATATATATATTTAAAATTGTGATATAGCTTCAGATGAAAGATTATACCTACTTTTATGTACATTCACAAATAATTATTTGTTTTATTTGATTTTGATTTTGATATTGATAGGTTAAAAATTGATATGGCTTTACCTGAACAATGAGAATTGATATCGAAATATCCTCTAGATGCTATTTACATCTGGCAGGCAACTCATAATTAGAAAATGTACAGACATAAATAATTTCTAACAATTCCTATAGTTTTAAGTTCTGCAAATCCTTTGCTCCCAAGCAAGCATTTTATCAGAAATGAATGATATAGCATGCTCACAGGGCACCCACATGAGCTTTCAGTTTCACAGAAAATGTATCAGATAGAAATACTGGTTTTATAGAGCAGTGTAATTCCAGACACAGTGAGAGGCTAAGCTAGTCCTTCTACTTTGGTATTTTTCTACAAATTACAGACAACAGCAATTTTCAGCCTTGTGTTTCTTAATGTAACTGGCTCAAATCTCTTACGATATATATTCTTCTTAAAACCTGATCTTCTTTCTTTAGTTCTACTTATCATATTCCATGGCAGATGGTTTACTTCAGTGTGTACCAAGCCCCTCCCCCCCCCCC